>CP106731.1:117110472-117413777 GCA_025506655.1 Gossypium rotundifolium | reverse complement strand
CGGATCTTTTAATTTATGGGGTAGTTTATTCAGAGAATTCTTGAGCAAACGCATTTAGCTCTACATGTGACGATCGTCTAACTTCTATTTGTTTGCCAAAAGTTTTTTTAAAAATTTTACTAAATTGGGCATCTGAGAAAGGACTTCAATAAATGGTAAGTTAATATGTAATTTCTTTAAAAGTTTAAGAAATTTACCGAATTGCTAATCTGTGCGGTCTTTCTTCGTTGCATTGGGATATCGCACACGAGGTTTGTACTCTATACTTACCAGTTTTGGTTTATTATGGCTTACCTCAACCTTACCTTTATCTATCATGTTTTCTTGCCTCAGGTTTGGTTCGTCTAACCTTTCACTATCGTGAGCAGTAATGGCATGAAGTTGCTCCTTTGGGTTAGTTTCAGTGTTGCTTGGCAAGCTACCTTTGTGGTCGTTCTGAAATCAACTAGGAAAGCTGACCTATTTGGTTCTCGAGCCCTTGAATCGACGCTTGCTAATTTTTTAGTGTTGTTTCAGTGTTTTGAAAACGGGTTTCTGACACCGAGATGAATTTTGTTAGCATCTCCTCAAGGTTTGGCTTCTTCTCCTGTGGGTAAGGTTGTTGTTGAAAGCCTGGAGGGGGTCGCTGTCTCTGATTTCCTTGACCGCCCCATGAGAAGTTTGAGTGGTTCCTCCAACCTGGATTGTAAGTGTTACTATAGGGATTATTCTGAGGTCTAGAATTAGTACCCATATAGTTCATCTGTTTGATTTCTATGCCAGGGTTGTAAGGTGGATGTTCTATATTATTCATTCCTCCTCCATTCGTATTGCACTACATCACTGGATGTACCTGCGAAGAACCACACAAACCATCAATCTTTTTACTTAAAAGCTCTACCTGGTTTGATTCCATGGTGACGATGTCTAGGTTGAAAACACTGGTGGCTTTTGTCGACTTTGTTCTCATGACACGCCATCGATAGTTATTCAAAGACATCTCTCTATAAACTCATAAGCCACTTTAGGGGTTTTGTTATTTAGGGTTCCACCCGCAATTGCATCAATCAATTGCCTAGTTGAGGGGTTCACACCATTTTAAAAGGTTTGAACCTGCAGCTATAATGGTAGCCCATGGTAAGGACATCTTCTCAGTAGATCCTTTTATCTCTTCCATGCATCGTAAAGTGTTTCTAAATCAATCGCACAAAGAAGAAATATCATTCCTCAACTTATCCGTTTTAGCCAAATGAAAAATATTTAAGTAAAAATTTGCGTCATTTGTTCCCATGTAGTGATTGATCCTCGTGGTAATGAGTTCAACCAATTGCTTAGCTTTGTTCCTTAACGAGAAGGAAACAATCAAGGCGAATGGCATCATCGAAATGCCATTAATTTTGAAAGTATTGCACAACTCTAAAATTGGTCGTAACATCCCAAAATTAGGCCTAGTAAGATTGGGCCCAATGGGCCTTAGGCGTAGGACTATTTACAATAATTGAGAATAAGAGAATGGCGTTGTTACAAATTAGACTTATTAGTTAAGTGAATTTGGAAGGTTACAAGGTTTCTATGAAGTCTCAGGTTCAAGTTAGGCCATATGAAGAATTTTCATTTTTGGACTTTTAGTGGATATGGCTGATGGAAGAAGGACTTAGGAATAAATGGGTGCATTTAGGAGACACAAGAGAAGCTTGTGGCTTAGTGGCAAGTGGTGTGAATTGGCTGATGGGAGAACTAGGGTTAGAATCTCATGGAAAGTAAGGGAGTTTTATTTTTGCCAAAAAGGAGAAGAGATGATAAGGGGACAAGTGGAGGGATTCATAGAGGAAATCATGGAGATGGAGAGGAGATTGAGATGACGGAGAGGATATTGAGGAAGAAAATAAGGCAAGGTGGACTTTTAATAAGGTAAGGTGGCTAAGGAAATATGGTAAGGAAGAATGGATGGAAGGAATCAAAAGAAAAGGGCAAGTAAGGGAACATGTGGCCTTTTCAAGGGAAGTGTTATGGAAGATATGGTTAATAACATTTGACCATTATGGTCATGTATGTGGACGGTTTTGGGGAGAGGGAGGCAGCTGAATTTTGCTTGGTCATTTGGTATAATTTTGGTGTTGTTAGGCAAAATTCACTTTTGCACTATTTTGTGTTTTTCTCCAAACTCCTTCTTTTGCTTTGTGCCGAATTTACAAGCCATTAGTGAGCATATTTTCTTCACTTCTTCCTTGGGTGCCGAAACCTTAATCCATCTTTCACCATTCTTCTTATTGCCTAAATACTCACATTTCTCTTTGGTTCATATCTCTTTTGATGTTGACCGAAACACTCCAAACACCTTGATACATCTTCTCCTTTCTTTTAATCATTTCTACTTATTTGTGTTGACACTCACTCGTTTGATCAATCGAGTTATAGTGGAAGGCTGAAACTTTGACTCATCCGTATCATTGTACAATCGTTAGAAATCGAAACTAATATCGTTAAGGTAAGGGATTCATCATGGTTCTTTTTGGATCTTTTCATTGACCGGTTATTTTGCTTAACGAGATAGTGGTTGTGACTAATCGATTATATTTTTAGGGACTAAATCGCTCGATTTATCCCTCGTAATACGAGACTCGGATTGTTGGTAAGTGATATAGATTGTTAATCAATCGAAATATTTGGTTGAAGTGGTAAATTGGGTTTGGACTAATTGTTGATCGATTGTACTTTTAGGTGCCACGAAGAGTATCATGTTACGAATCCCGTATTAAGGTGTGTAATCCCGTTCCTTCCGTATACATATCTGAAACGGTGTGTAATCTCACACTTCTCTAAAAGTTTGTATGAAATTTCCTGTGAATCGGTCGAAATACCGAAGAAAACCAAAAATCTGCATCCGTAATCACTCGGGCATGCGTATGATCTTAGTAGTAATTATATTTTGTAATAAAATAGTTTCGGTTAGAAACAGTGACGTGTTTTTGAAAAATCAAGAAAAATAGGATAAATGGAATTAGAAAGTGAATAAGATATCAAATAAAAGCTTATTGTGTCTATTTTGATAAGGAAGAAACGGAGAAGGAAAAGGAATTTTATATTCTGAGATATGTTAATTTTAGTGAGACTAGTTCTGAATGACTTTGTGGTTCCCTAATCTATCTTGGAAAAATCATATAAAATTGTACAAAGTCAATTATGGGATATAATTTATATGTATGGATTCCTTAGTGAGCCTATTTTCAATAGAAACAAGTGGGAGCAGTATATGAAAACCATACAGTGAGATATTTGAAATTAAGGAAGGAGAGGTCAGAATCGTTGGACAGTGGAACAAGGGAAACTTCAAGGAATAAACTGTACTAAATGGTTATGCCAAAAATTCTGGAAAAATTGTAGTAAGAAGATATATGATCTAGTTTCAAGGAAAATTTACGGATTTAGATTTTGAGTTTCCTAACTCAAGTTATAGTCAATTTAGTCAGTACGACGCAGATGGACAGTTTAAATTTTTATGCCCAAATTAGTAGTTAAGTCTGGATTTCGAAATTACCAATTTATGAAAATACCCCTACGGGCCGAATTACCAAAATACCGTTAGTGGGTAAGATTACCGAATTACCGAAATGCCCCTAAAGGGCCAAAATACGATATTGCTTAATGGACTAAATTGACATTCTACCTTATGGGCCAATTGGATATATTGATTAATGGGCCAATATGATATTTTGCTATATAGGCCGATCTGATATTTTGCTATATGAGCCAATTTGATATGTGACTAAATGAGCCAATTTGATATGTGACTAAATGGGCCGAATTGATATGCGACTAAATGGGTCAATTTGATATGTGATTAAATGGGCCGAATTGATATGTGATAAAATGGGCCGAATGGATATGTGATAAATTGGGCCGATTTGATATATTACTCTAATGGGCCGATTTTGCAAAGTGTTATTGGGCCAATCTGTTTGTCATAAATTTTTGAATTTTTAATTATTGTTATTATAATTGTAAATATCATGATTTGATATGCATGATGCATATACATGAATTGCATAGGATGGGATAATGATGAAGTGAAGTTTTGGTAGCTTTGCTACATAAATCTGGTGGCTCTGCCACAAATCTGAAAAATGGCAATGCCATATAAATTCTGTTAATCTGGTGGCTTGTCCACAAATTTGATATAAATGGCTTAATGCCTACGTTTAGTGTGTTGGCGGGGTGGGTGACTAAAGCTCCCCACAAGTGTGTTAGTTGGTACGGGTGGTGTGTAGCGGATGGAATACTAGGCTTGGTTTGGGAATTGCATTTCATATTCATGTTATATTCATTACATTATTATTGTATGTGGGCTTAGGCCCAAATTTTTGCTAAATGGGTTCAAGCCCAGTGAACAACGGTAAGGGGATTTCACACTGAGTTCTTGTAACTCACCCCCCTTTTTTCTTTCTTAATCCTTTCAGGTAATGCTCAGTGATGTGGACTTGGGCCATGGATGACTCGGTGGAGGCCATACTTCAGAAATGGTGTTTTACTTTGGAACTTTAGATTTTTATTTTTGTTCACTTTACTATTTTGGGTTTTATGTTGTAATAAGGCCTCTGGAGTATTTTATTATTTGCTTTATGTTTGATATACTTATATTTTACTTAAATTATTTTAAATGGGAATTTTCTAAAAACTTAAATAAAGGTTTTCCAAAATTGATTAACAAATGGATTTCATAATAAACTTTTACAAATATTTTTAACACGAAAATCTTCTTCTAATTTTCAACGTCATTTTCAAAGGTCACGTTCTATAAGATTATTAGTTCAAATCTATCGATTTATCAATCAATCTTCGAGGTCAGTAGTATTTTATCAAATGTCTCAAATCAAACTTGTTTTTTTCTTGATTTTAACAAAACTTATTTTAGTATGAATCACAAATCCTTTATACGTTTTCTTCAATGTGACACACCAGATTTGGGCCTAACTTTTGGGCCGGGTTTAGGGTGTTACATTTTATGGTATCGGAGTCCAGTTTCAAAACTCGGCTGTGGTTTGGGTTCAAAAATGTTTTTCCAAAGCTATTTGAATTTTAATTTATAAATGCATGTTTTAAAGGAAGTATGGCACCATGGGTATCCGGCACCAAGTCAAGTAAGTACCTGTTATCATTATATAACATCATTATTGTGATATGATTGTAGGAATACTTTAGAACTTTTTAGGTATTGAAACTATAGAGATTGAAACTATAGGATGCTTTTGCAAAAACAACTTTACTTCCTATACTCCATAAAATATTGTTTAATAAACATTGAATAGCTTATTGATTCATAAGACTCTTAATTAGATTAAATCGACTTAGTGAACATGAGCGCTAGATGACGTGGACGCGGTGGACGTACACATGGTAGAGGCCGAGGTGCTAGGGCTAGATCTTCGGCACCGAGGCATGTTTTCGAAAGGGAGACGTTGGCATCGCCAGTGGTTGAGACAGGATCTCATGATCGAGTTAAGGTTGATGAACTGACTCAGATAGTTAAGAAAGTATTGGAGGAGGTTAAAGGAATCAGTGAGGCACTTCGAGTTGGGTGCGTGGACTATAAGAAGAAAAGAGATCGTGGTTCTTCAGGGTCACAATCTCGTTCTATGAAGCGTGTTAAGGCACGTCCAAACTTTTCAGTTTGTGATTATTGCGGAAAATGTCATTCGGGTGAATGCTGGAGGAGGTTAGGAGCATGTTTGAGATACGGGTCTAAAGAGCATAAGGCCCGGGATTGTTTCATCACTATCAAGTCAGGTATGTTTTGGTTGGACATGATGATTGAATGTAGAAAATTTTAGTTATAAGTGGTAGATAACTGCTTGCTTCTGTGGTTAGATGTTTGGTTGTGTGAAAGAGGATTCAAGATTATGTTAAAAGTAATTATTGTTATTTAGATCAGAGTGCGCAGTGAAAGCATAGTGGTGTGTTTAGAGAGATGTGTTTAGTAGTTGATTGGAAATTTCGAGGATGATATTTCTTTAAGGAAGGTAGAATTGTAACATCCAAAAATTGGGCCTAGTAGGATTGGGCCCAATGGGCCTTGGGCGTAGGACTATTTACAATAATTGAGAATAAGAGAATGGCGTTGTTACAAATTAGACTTATTAGTTAAGTGAATTTGGAAGGTTACGAGGTTTCTATAAAGTCTCGAGTTCAAGTTAGGCCATAGGAAGAATTTTCATTTTTAGACTTTTAATGGATATGGCTGATGGAAGAAGGACTTAGGAATAAATGGGTGCATTTAGGAGACACAAGAGGAGCTTGTGTCTTAGTGGCAAGTGGTGTGAATTGGCTGATGGGAGAACTAGGGTTCAAATCTCATGAAAAGCAAGGGAGTTTTATTTTTTCCAAAAAGGAGAAGAGATGATAAGGGGACAAGTGGAGGGATTCATGGAGGAAATCATGGAGATAGAGAGGAGATTGAGATGATGGAGAGGAGATTGAGGAAGAAAATAAGGCAAGGTGGACTTTTAATAAGGCAAGGTGGCTAAGGAAATATGGTAAGGAAGAATGGATGGAAGGAATCAAAAGAAAAGGGCAAGTAAGGGAACATGTGGCCTTTTTCAAGGGAAGTGTTATGGAAGGTATGGTTAGCCAAATTTTGACCATTATGGTCATGTATGTGGACGGTTTTGGGGGAGAGGGAGGTAGCTGAATTTTGTTTGGTCATTTGGTAGTATTTTGGTGTTGTTAGGCAAAAATCACTTTTGCACTATTTTGTGTTTTTCTCCAAACTCCTTCTTTTGCTTTGTGCCGAATTTACAAGCCATTAGTGAACATATTTTCTTCACTTCTTCCTTGGGTACCGAAACCTTAATCCATCTTTCACCATTCTTCTTGTTGCCGAAATACTCACATTTCTCTTTGGTTCGTATCTCTTTTGGTGTTGACCGAAACACTCCAAACACCTTGATACATCTTCTCCTTTCTTTTAATCGTTTCTACTCATTTGTGTTGACACTCACTCCTTTGATCAATCGAGCTATAGTGGAAGGCCAAAACTTTGACTCATCCGTAGCCATTGTACAATCATTAGAAATCGGAACTAATATCGTTAAGGTAAGGGATTCATCATGGTTCTTTTTGGATCTTTTCGTTGATCGGTTATTTTGCTTAACGAGATAGTGGTTGTGACTAATCGATTATATTTTTAGGGACTAAATCGTTCGATCTATCCCTCATAATAAGAGACTCGGATTGTTGGTAAGTGATATAGATTATTAATCAATCGAAATATTTGGTTGAAGTGGTAAATTGGGTTTGGACTAATTGTTGATCGATTGTACTTTTAGGTGCCGCGAAGAGTATCGTGTTACGGATCTCGTAATAAGGTGTGTAATCCCGTACCTTCCGTATACATATCTGAAACGGTGTGTAATCTCACACTTCTCTGAAAGTTTTTATGAAATATTCTGTGAATCGGCCGAAATATCGAAGAAAACCAAAAATCGGCATCCGTAATCACTCGGGCGTGCGTATGATCTTAGTAGTAATTATATTTTGCAATAAAATAGTTTCAGTTAAAAATAGTGATGTGTTTTTGAAAAACCAAGAAAAATAGGATAAAGGGAATTAGAAAGTGAATGAGATATCAAATAAAAGCTTACTGTGTCTATTTTGATAAGGAAGAAACAGAGAAGGAAAAGGAATTTTATATTCTGAGATATATTAATTTTAGTGAGACTGGTTCTGAATGACTTTGTGGTTCCCTGATCTGTTTTGGAAAAATCATATAAAAATGTACAAAGTGAATTATGGGATATAATTTATATGTATGGATTCCTTAGTGAGCCTATTTTCAATAGAAACAAGTGGGACAGTATATGAAAACCGTACAGTGAGATATTTGAAATTAAGGAAGGAGATGTTAGAATTGTTGGACAGTGGAACAAGGGAAACTTTAAGAAATAAACTATACTAAATGGTTAAGCCAAAAATTCTGGAAAAATTGTAGTAAGAAGATATATGAGTCTAGTTTTATGAAAAATTTACGGATTTAGATTTCGAGTTTCCTAACTCAAGTTATAGTCAATTTAGTTAGTACGACGCAGATGGACAGTTTAAATTTTTATGCCCAAATTAGTAGTTAAGTCTGGATTGCGAAATTACCAATTTATGAAAATGCCCCTATGGGCTGAATTATCGAAATACACTTAGTGGGTAAGATTACCAAATTACCAAAATGCCCCTAAAGGGCCAAATTCTGATATTGCTTAATGGACTGAATTGACATTCTACCTTATAGGCCGATTGGACATATTGATTAATGGGCCAATATGATATTTTGCTATATGGGCCAATCTGATATTTTGCTATATGAGCCAATTTGATATGTGACTAAATGAGTCAATTTGATATGTGACTAAATGGGCTGAATTGATATGTGACTAAATGGGCCAATTTGATATGTGATTAAATGGGCCGAATTGATATGTGATAAAATGGGCTGAATGGATATGTGATAAAATGGGCCGATTCGATATATTGCTCTAATGGGCTGATTTTGCAAAGTGTTATTGGGCCAATCTATTTGTCATAAATTTCTGAATTTTTAATTATTGTTATTATAATTGTAAATATCATGATTTGATATGTATGATGCATATACATGAATTGCATGGGATGGGATAATGATGACGAGAAGTTTTGGTAGCTTTGCTACATAAATCCGTGGCTCGCCACAAATCAAAAATGGTAATGCCATGTAAATTCTGTTAATCTGGTGGCTTGTCCACAAATTTGATATAAATGGCTTAATGCCTACGTTTGGTGTGTTGGCGGGGTGGGTGACTAAAGCTCCCCACAAGTGTGTTGGTTGGTACCGGTGGTGTGTAGGGGATGGAATACTAGGCTTGGTTTGGGAATTGCATTTCATATTCATGTTATATTCATTACATTATTATTATTTTATGTGGGCTTAGGCCCAAATTTTTGCTAAATGGGTTCAAGCCCAATGAACAATGGTAAGGGGATTTCACACTGAGTTCTTGTAACTCACCCCCCTTTTTTCTTTCTTAATCCTTTCAAGTAATGCTTAGTGATGTGGACTTGGGCCATGGATGACTCAGTGGAGGCCATACTTCAGAAATGGTGTTTTACTTTGGAACTTTAGATTTCTATTTTTGTTCACTTTACTATTTTGGGTTTTATGTCGTAATAAGGCCTTTGGAGTATTTTATTATTTGCTTTATGTTTGATATACTTATTATTTTACTTGAATTATTTTAAATGGGAATTTTCTAAAAATTAAATAAAGGTTTTCCAAAATCGATTAACAAATGGATTTCATAATAAACTTTTACAAATATTTTAACACGGAAATCTTATTGAATTTTCAACATCGTTTTCAAAAGTCACATTCTATAAGATTATTAGTTTAAATCTATCGATTTATCAATCAATCTTCGAGGTCAGTAGTATTTTATCAAATGTCTCAAATCAAACTTGTTTTTTTCACAAAACTTATTTTAGTATGAATCACAAAATCTTTTATGCATTTTCTTCAATGTGACACACCGATTTGGGCCTAACTTCGGTAGGGTTTGGGGTGTTACATTAACTAAATAGTATTTGGGTCCTCATCCCGCAAACCATCATCTTGAACAAACTCTTGAACCATCTGAATAGTGTTAGGTTTGAGTTCAAAATTATTCGCAAACAATAGCATGTCTAATAATACTCGATTCATTTCAATTAAATTGGGCTTAGCATAATCGTACATAGTACGAGGAGTAGGATTTTGATTAATAGGATTTGTGGCTACCACGAGGGGTAATGATTATTATCATCATCTCTTGGTATTATTAGTATCGTCCTCTTGCTCTTCCTCTATGTATTGTAGAATTCACCTTATTTCCTCGATTTCTCTAACCGTGCTTTCTATCTCAACGTCAAAAGCAAGGGTCTGACCGGTTCCTTCTAGTCATAAACTAGAAATACCGCCGAAGCAAATAAAAGAAAAATTAGAAAAGTAAAAATAAAAAAAATAATAATTTGCAAATAAAAATAAGAATGGCTAAAGTAATAAAAATTAAGTGTTCCTAATATCTTAGTCCCAAACAGCGGCCCAAAAACTTGATGTGTCTCTACTAACTATGATCACAATAAAGGTAAGTGCACCTATCGTTGAATAGTATAGTTATGGTAAGACCGAAAATATCGTATCCACAAGGACCAATAGTACTAGTAATTACTATCTTCTTATTATCTAGCCTAAGAATTGGAGTGATTTCTTTTAAACTCAAATTAATTAAAAGCACGACAGAGAATGAATTGGGAAAATACTTTTAGATAACTATATGAGAGAGGCAATACCCAAGGAAGAATCCACCTAGACTTCATTTATTACTTTTGATTCATACGATTTATTCACTTGACTTACTCCATAGAAATCCCTAATTTATGTTAATATCTCTTTCAAGACTAAAAATAACTGACTCAATGTTGATTAATTGAAATCTCTTTCTAATTAAAACCCCTATTGTCGCATTAACTCAATCTATGAATTCCCTTATTAGATTTGACTCAAATCTGGTAGATTTATGTCGTCTTATATCTAGGATTGCATTCAACTCCGCTTAATTGTGTTGATCTACTCTTAAATAGGGACTTTTGCCTCTCTGAATAAGCACATTCGACTTGAATCAATAACCTGAATTATCAAAACAAGAATAATAACTCACAATTAAGAACAAGAACAAGTATTTATCTTATAAATCAAATAGTAATAAGATCTATCTTAGGTTTCATCCCCTTATGTATTTAAGGGATCTAGTTCATACTGATAGAGAGAAACATCTTAAAATAAGGAAAACTACAAAACATAAGAAAACCCAAAAACTTCAAGAGAAATTGATAGGAGATTTTCAGTCTTGATGTAGATCCTTCTTCCAAGCTACTCCCGATGGCTGTCTTCGAGTATTTTCTGCTTTCTACACTGTGTGTCCTTTTAGGTCGTTCCCTAGGGTGTTTATATAGGCTTTTGAACACCTTTCTTGGTCCACAAGTGGTCTTTTTCGAATAGAATTAGACTTAGGTTCGGTAGGGACACGCCCATGTTACACGTCCGTGTGCGATGGCTTAAGCCGTGCTTGATTACGCTTTCACACACATGGTCGTGTGATCCGCCCATGTGTTATAGTCCAGGCCGTGTTAATTTTTGAGGTAGGCCTATTTTGTCCCTTTTGGCCCGTTTATCATTTTTTTCGACTCCCTAAGCTCTCTTGAGTGTAAAACATGAAATTAAAGGATTAGGAGCATCGAATTCATCAAATCTAATGAAAATTCATCCAAAAATAAGCTAAGCATGGGGTAAAAAATATGTATAAATTATGGTTTATCAACAGCTGTATGATCGATTTAAGTCGTGTCACGAAAAGACACTGGTAGTGTGATGGCTTAGTGAGGCCGTGTGCGAGACACAGGCTCGACCAATTGGGCCGTGTGGGCCCACACGGGTGAACCACACAAGCGTGTAGGATTCTGGGCCAGGTCGTGTGATCTACATGACCAAGGCCAATTGGGGCCGAGTGGGCCACATGGGTGTATGTTAGGTTATTTGCATGTTTTCATGTCATAGTGGTATGTTGCATTGCATCGAGGTGGGGTTTATGTTATGTGGAGGAATTGTTCTGGAAGGATCTTAAGCCTAATATCTAGCAGCTCAGCTGCATTATTCTGTTCATGTGCCGCATTTCGGTACAATATGGTGTGTAGGGATGGGTGCGTTGATTTTATCCTAACATGGTGTATAGGGCTGGACGGAGATGGTGTGTAAAGGCTGGTGGGTAGGATTTTGATAAACTAATCTGATTCTGTATACAATTGGGCTAAGGCTCTTATAAATATTTGATTTTGCATCTGATTAGACTAAGGCCCTAATCTATATCTGATTTTGCATCTGAATGGGCTGAGGCCCAATCGATTCTCGTAATGCGCTCGCCTGCATCGATATTTCGACTTCGATGAGTGTTTGATATGTATGATGTTTGTGGGGATTACACACTGAGTTGCTAAACTTACTCTTTTCTGTTTAATCTGCTCAGGTAATCCCTAGCACTAGGTGGATCGGTGTAGCGAATGACTCAACGATGGCCACACATAAAACTTTTGAAATACTTCCGCTGGTTTTCTATTTTGATTTTTAGTTCATGATTTTGGTTGTAATTTTTGGGACGCTGGACCTTTTTGGTTTTAATTTGGGAATTTAACTGTTTTATAATTTATGGATGTTTAAACTACAAACTCAACAAAACTTGATTTTTCACTAAAAACGAAAGATTTTCGGAATCAGAAATGGTTTTCTAAAATAAGATATTTTCCAAAGCTTTCACTAAATAAGAAGAACCCTTTTTAACTTAACGATGAATTTGCGTTTTTCGGACTAAATAAAAGTTAATAACCGGAACATTTTTTTACTTGACAACTCGTTTTTTTAAAAACTTCCCATGTGACATCGCCAGATTTGGCCATAACGTCTAGGCCAAGTTTGGGGTGTTACATGTTCTTTAATGCCCCAAAATTTCTAATTTCGTTATTGTGAAAATATGACACAAATATCTGTCAGCTTTAGTGGTTATGTGTTTTGGGAGTGTTTGGGAGGTCCCAATTTCAAGCCTTCGCTTGGAAAAATTTGGTATTTTTAATGAATTAGGCCTTACTCTTGTTCAGTAGGCCTTTATTTTATTGTTGGTAAAAATATATCAGAATGGGTCTGCTGGTCTGGTGGTTAAGCGAAGTGTTTGTGTGTAGGAGGTCCTGTGTTCGAGTCCCTGCACAAACAGGGGAACTAATTCTTGTTTGAGGCGTGTGGCATGGTGGAGCTCAAATTAAACTAGACTGCGGAGTAGTTATGTTTCAGTGGGTTAACAAGGAGTGTTTTTAGGAGATAATTGGGGAGAAGTTATCAAAATAAGATTTTCTTCTTATCAGTTTTCTATTTTATTCTTAATCAACAAATTTTTTGACATTAGACTTTTGTTTCTTTGCCGTTTCTTCTCCTTTCTTGTTCACTTTTGGTTTTTGTTCCCCTTTGGCCAAATCTCGTTTCTTCTCTTTCCCCCTCTTTTTGTTTCAGTATTTTTGCGAGTCATCTCTTTGGGTGCAACTTTTGACTTCATCTATTTTGGTAAGTGGAATTTTTTCCCCTTAGTTATTGTATTTTGAGTAGACAATTAACAAAGGGTTCGTTTTACTCTCGTTTAGGTGCTATTCAAAGGTTTTAAGTAGATATTCCAATTAATGCGAAATGACTAGTTATTGGATTCGTCGTAATTTTTGAATCGTTGTTGGTTTAGTTTTTCGAGTTTTATGTTGGGGATATTTGGTTTGATTGGTGAATCAAGTGATTAATTAAGGGATATATTGGTCAAATATAGGTTTTTGAAGGCTCAAGACAACTAATTCGGGGTCAGAGAAAATTATTTTAATTTTATTTTATGGGTTATAGCATGATTATAAAGGAACATAGAAATTTTGGTGTTTTAATTTTAGCGATTTCATGCTTAATCACGAAAAAGAACTAAATCGCGTAATGTGCGAAAGTTTTATTTTAACTGCTAGAGGTGCCAATTAGCTAAGGAATATTAATTGGAGGTCCCTAATGTGCAATTAGGACTTGTTTTAAGTGATGCCCGACCATAGGGGGACAATGGACTCAAATTGGTCAAAATTGGGTGGGTTAAGTGGATTAAATTGGAGGGAATAAATAAAATAAGAAAAGATGATATCACCCATTTTCATTCATCTTCTTCCCACCTAAAATATCAGCTAAGGAAGGGTTTTGGAAGCCAAAATTTCAGCCAAGATTTCCTCTTTGCAAGTAAGTGATTTTGGTGACCTTTCTTGAAAATTTCTGTAGTTTTGAAACCCCTAAAGCTTAAGCGAGCTAATGAGGGGACTATTTTGCAAAATGGTTAAGAGTCTAGGATTTTTCCATGAGAGAAAATATGTTGTTTGCTGCATTTTATGGAAGAAAATGAGTCTTAGTTGTTAGATAAACAACTTTTGTGAAAGGTGTTACCATGAAAACACCTAAAAGGACCTTTTTGTAAAGGTTGTGAAATAAGTGGTAAATGTTTGTAACAATTGAAATCTTGAGTTTTTATAGAAGGGAATATGAATCGGCTAGGCTTGGTTAGCAAAGAAGTTGGATGAAAATCGAAATACGAGTATAGGGGCAAAATCATAATTTTGCCAAAGTCTAAGGGTAAATTGGTAATTTTGCCAAAGTAGAATTTTTTTAAATGTATTGATTGGTATGGTGATTAAATGAGTAAATTTTATTGTTCTAGATCAAAGAAAATGGGATTTGGACCTAGATCGGGAGAAAAGAAAAATATGGACAAATAGGTCCTTTTCTACCCTTTTCGGTATTGAAGTAAGTTTGTGTGCTAATAATGCAACTATAAGTGAAGTATTTAATATTTCGACGTTGTATGAATTGTATATTGACTCTATGAATATATTAAATATGTTTTGACGAGATGTCAACAAATAAAAGTCTTCAATTGAATCTAAGAATAGAGGGAATGCAAATATCATGATACTATGATAATTAAGGTCCCGTAAGCCCATTTTGGAATATGGCCTCGGTGTGAGATTTCAGTATAAGACTATGTCGAGGCATGGCATCGATATGATATTTCGTGTAAGACCCTATCCGAGTGTAATGTTGATATGATACTATGTGTACGAGAGTTAAGAGTATTCTTTAGCAATTTGAATGATTCAATATGTATGTTGAAAATGAGAAAGTATGTGGTTATACCATGAGAGGTGCAGTATGTGCCTAGAACTCATTTGAGGTGAACTCAGTATATGAGGAAACCATGGTGAGTTATGTAAACGATGCACGCTGATTGCATATGTTATATTATTAATGCATTACGTGAATGCGAATGATTATTGTAAAAATTTATTTAAGGATGATAGTGTGTGAAGATATTCCTGGATGAACATTCAAAATAGTAAAATGTATGTGAATAAATATCCGTGAATGTGTAATAATGGTGGGCTATGTGCGACACCACCTTATTATTTGTTAGCGATGGGCTATGTGCGATACTATCGCCAATAGTATTAATGGTGGGCTGTGTGTTATTATTTGTTATCGATGGGCTATGTGCGATACCATCGTGCTTAGTATTAATGGTGTGCTATGTACGATACCACCTTATTAATTATTGAATGGTGGGTTGTATGCGAAACCACTGAGTAGTTATTATTATTCTAGGGTGATATCAAGAAACTTGACTAAGTGAAATTTGCATGTGGCTTTATGGTGATAAATGTAGGGTATAAATGCAAGTAAAGATGAAAAATGTTTTATGATATGAGTTTGTGACAGGTGAAGCTTTGGAATGAGTAAGCATTATGAATGATTGAATGGGTATTCATAAGTTTAAGTGAAAATCTCAGTATATTACCTTGTGGTTGAGTATAATAAATAAATGTCAATAGTTGCTTATCATTTTGCATATGAACTTACTAAGCGTTATTGCTTACTCCTCTTCCTTTCCTATCTCTTGTAGGTTAACTTAACTAGCTCGGGTTGGAGACCACCGAAGATATTTTCACACCATCGAGCAATCTTTTGGGTATGAGGTTTCAAGTATTTTTTTGAGATATGGCATGTATAGGGATCTTATTTTAGTTTAATCAAGTCATAGTTAAAGTAACCAAATGTGTTGGCCTAAAATAGTTTATGGTTTGGTTGTGCATAGCCATGGATGATGGCTCATGTCGATTGTAATGGTGCTAGTAATAGTTCTCCCTCTTATATGGGAAGATAGTTTGGTTTTCATGATTCAAATGTGATAATTCAAGAGTTATAATTGATGATTTGCGAATGTTATGTGATCATGTGTAAATGTGTTCAAGTGAGGGTGGCCAAAATGGCTTGGAAAATAGCCTTGAATTGGTCCACACGGGTAGACACTGCAGGCGTGTGTCTAGGTAGTGTGTGACACACGCCATCGATCCATGGTTGTGTGACTTGGCGCGTGGCCCTGCATGTTAGTCTTGCAAGTTAGTGCCGTCCACGGGCTAGACACATAGGTGTGTGCCTAGGCCATGTGACCCTTATGAGGTTGCTGACATCACAAATAGAATACCCAGGTTTTTACACACGGGCGAGGACACGGGCGTGTCTAGGCCGTGTAGAGCACACAAGCCAAGCACACGGGTGTGTATCTGGCCGTGTAAAAACCCCTGTAGGTTCGAAAAGAAAATAATTCTACACGGGCATGGAACACGGTGTGTGATATGTCACACGGCGTGTCCCACCTTCTTAATCAAGCGTGTGGCCCAGCTTTTGTTTCAAAATTTTCTAAGTGTTTAAAAGTTTCGGTTTGGTCCCGAAACATCCCAAGCATATGTAAAAGGTCTTGTAGACCCATGATAGTGACGTTACGATTGTAAATGAAAAATTTTTAAATTGGAACAAATTTTATAGCTGAAAGTTGAATGCTCAAGCAAGTCAAGTCCGATAATGCCTCGTGCACAGTTCCGAGTTGAATACGGTAAGGGTGTTCAGAATCGAACAGTGTGTGCAAACGCATAAAATGGGATTTGACGAAAAGCCAAAATTTCTTGTTGTCAGGAAATAAGAGAAATAAGAGAAAATGATGCGAAAAATGGTAGAGAAAGGAAATAAGAGTGTTATAAACTTGGAAATCAACATTTTGCACTAAAATAGTTTAGGACAACAACAGTAGTCTAAATTTGAAAAATCATCAAAAATAGTGGGAATTGAGTTAAAGGTTGAATAAAATATGAAATTAAATTTTATTGAGTCTAGTTTTTCATGGAAGAAACAGTGTAAGCAATGGATTTGTAAATCATGAGATATAATAAATTTTGCAAGACAAGGTTAGAATGATTTCGAGTTCCCCTATTCTGACTTAGGAAAATCATCAAAAATTGTAAAATAATTAATTAGGGCTTAAATTTATACGTTTAATTCCTTAATGAGTCTATTTTCAAGAGAAATAAATAGAAACATCATCTAAATTTCGTAATAAGAGATAAATAATTTTAATAAGGAAAGGATGAAGTCATCAAATAGCGAATAGGGGTAACTTTAAAGATTTTATTGTACTTATTTGATAAACTATAAATTTTGAAAATTTTATGGTAGAAAGGTATTTGAGTCTAGTTTCAAAAATAAAGCGGATCTTAATTTGGAATTACGTAGCTCAAGATATAAATAATTTAGTGATAATGACTCAAGTAGATAGCTTTCAATGAACATATAAGTAAATAGTGAAAACATATATGAGTATTGAGCTAGCATGAGTTACTTTAAAAATGGATCACACGGCCAAGGCCAATTTGGGCCGAGTGGGCCCATAAAGATAGGCCCACACGGGCAAATCATATGGGCGGGTGCACTACACCAAAACAGACTTTTAGCGGCGTTTTTAGTGGCGTTTTAAAGAAAAACGCCGCAAATATTATACATTAGCGGCGTTTGGAAGAAATCGCCGCAAAAAAATGAGAAATAGCGGCATTTATTTCAAAAAAGCCGCTAAAAAGGAGAAATAGCGGCGTTTAATTTCAAACCGCCGCTAAAGTCGATATTAGCGCGCTTTTGAAAAAGCGCTAAAGTCGATATTAGCGCTTTTGAAAACGCGCTAAAGTCGAGATATTATGCGCTTTTGGAAACGCCGCTAAAATCGAGTATTAGCGGCTTTGGGACAAACGCCGCTAAAGTCAAAATATTAGCGGCTCTTTTGAAAAACGCTAAAATCTGATATTAAGCGCGCTTTTGGAAAACCGCTAAAAATCGAGTATTAAGGCGCTTCGGACAAACGCCGCTAAAGTCGAGTATTAGCGCTTTTGTAAAACGCTAAAAGTTTTAATATTTTTCCTCATTCTTGCTTTGAATTATATTTTATTTTGATACATTCACTTAGAAGCAATGAGAAAGTTTCATTTAGTTACTTAATTATGAAAAGTTACAAATTGCTAACTAAACAATTTAGAAGTTTTCATGTAAGTTACAAATTAAGCTATTCAAATTGATTAAGGGTTTAATGTTTAGTATGTTAATTTCATGGTTTAGGGTTTGTAATTTTGGTGTATGGGTTTAGTGTTTTAAAGTTTATTGTTTGGGTTTATTGTATCGTGTTTAATATGTTAGTGTTTACTGGGATTAAGGTTTAAATCTTGTTAGTGATTAGGGTTTTGGGGAATGGTTAATGGGTTAGGTTTTAGGTTTAGGGTTTATAGATTATAGTTTATGGGTTTAGGGGAAATGGTCGATGTGTTAGGTTTTTGATTTTAGGGTTTATGGTTCAAGTTTAGGATTTTAGGGTTTAATTAGGGTTTAAAGTTTAGGGTTTATGGCCCAAAATCCAAATCGAAATCCTACCTCATGAGGATTTATGGTTAATGTGTTAGCTATTAAAATATATGTTTTGTACTACACTAACATTGGCCACATGAATTCCCAATTTAGGCTCAAATTATGGTTTAAGGTTTGCAGTTTAGAGTTTATGGTTCGAGTTTTATCGTTTAAGATTTATGTTTTGGGGTTTTGAGTTTGCTGTTTAGGTTTTAGTGTTTGTGGTTTATGATATATATAATATTTAAGGTCTAGGGTTTATGATTTAGGGATTAATCTTGGATTTTTTAGAATATAAATCAAAATAAGATAAGTGTAAATTATTATTTTAAAATATATATATATAAAATATATTGATGTATTTATATTTTAAAATAACGTGTATGATTAAATCAAAATTAAATTTTCAACTATACATTTAAACCACAATTAGAATTTCACATCTAGAATTACACATTAAACCAAAATTCATATATATATATATATATATAATTCTAAATAAGATGTAGCTATATCAAAATTTAGGTGTATATACATATAATTAAATGCCATTTCACTACACCACTCAAAGGTCACAACATTGAATATTCTCGCCTATCGTGGCACTCATTACTTACATTGACTCTATTTTGACCCAAATTAAAAGACCTAAATAGTTCCCATAATTTGTAATCAAATTAACTCTAAAAGAAAGTATAGAAATGTTTTGAAAAACTTCAAATAAGCTTAAATATGTTAAAATGAAGTGTTTAGATAAATATTTAAATTAAACAATGGTTGTATTTGGATGTAATATTTCTTACTCAAAATATAAGTTGAAATCGGATAGAGGATATTACATGTATAGTAAGATACATATAGTTTTCTTAAAAGTTTAAAATTATAAAATCTTCAAAATTTTCAAATTTTCTTTAAAAGTTTAATATTCAAAATTTTAAAAATTAAAATTAAAAAAATGATAATATCAGAAAAAAATTGTGAAAGAAAAAATAAGTAAAGAATGAAAAAATTAAAATTGAGAATAGTGGCATTTTCAGTAAAAAGCGCATAAATATGTTTGTGTGTTGTAAATAAAACGATGTAGTTTTTGTCTATTTTAGTGGCGTTTTCTTGAAAACGCCATAAAAGTCGGGATATAGCGGCGCTTATAAAAATGCCGCAAATATGTTTGTGTAATGTAAATAAAATGACGTAGTTTTGTCTATTTTAGTGGCGTTTTCTTGAAAATGCCGCAAAAAGTCGGATATAGCGGCTTATAAAAACGCCGCAAATATGTTTGTGTAATGTAAATAAAACGACGTAGTTTTTGTCTATTTTAGTGGCGTTTGTTTGGTAAACGCATGATGAAGTTAAACGACATTGTTTTGTATATTGTAGTGGCGTTTGTTTTGTAAACGCCAATAGGTATGTCTCAGCGGCGCTTATTTTATAAACGCATAATTCTTGAATTGTGTTAGTGAAAACATCGCCGCTTTGCTCTCCTCCGCTTCCCCAACCCTTAAACCCGATTGACTCAATTTCCCTAGGCTTCTTACGAAATTCATTTCCCCCTTCTTCTAAAATCCCTAAATTTCTAAAGGTTTAGTTTCTTTCATCCCTCTCTTCAGTCCGCCACCATCGTACTTCATCAGATCAATAATCTCTTCGTCCTCTACGGCTCCACTATTATCGTCTAAACCAACGCTCCTTCGGCTTCAAGCTTTACCTCTCTTTCGCCGGACTGTCGACATTGGCACATCTCAGATTCTCTAAAAGGTAACATGCAAGTGAACAGAATATAGGTTTGGATCTTTGTTATCGACTAGTATTAGTTCTTTGTTGTTTGGTTCTCTGAATTTGTCGGCTCATCTTAGAAAGAGGGAAGGGAATGGGACGGTGTAATATGAAAGAAGGGGAAGGGTGGGGCTGTGGGATTATTCATTATAGTGAGAAAAAAATACTCTTTTTAATGGCTGTGGGTTGGTTGAGTGTTTGCGTGAGATGGGGGACTTGTGGGCATTTCAACAAACAACTAGAAAATAGGCAGAATGATATGACTCGAAATTTATGGCTAAACATTTGTTTAAATGGATTGGGAAGTCCACTGTTAGATGGTTTATCAATGTACTGCAAACCATGTTTGTACTACATTTACAATACATGAAAATCTTGCCACTAAATCCTTGATTGGGTTTGGTAACCTCGCCACTTTATATAGAAACTAAGCAATTGTTTCCCAAATCTGCGAATTCTTTGAATAGTGATAGTGGGGGTCATCTTGTTCAGATTCAATTGAATGCCCTGCTTTATTACATTCAATTGAGAATTTTGGCTTTTCCTTTATTCTGGGGCTTGTGGCTTGCTCATTTTCCTTCGGGTGCTTTACACTATATTTTGATGTTTGGGATGTCTTGTTGTATTTGCAGCTTTGTCTCAAAAGTATTTAGCCATATTTGGAGAAGAAACGGGAAACTCGGGAATAACGGAGAAAAGAAGCTTGAAATATTAAAAGAGGTAAAAGCAAAATTTTATAATGTGACCAACTTTTCAAATAAATAGTAAATATAAAATAAGCAGTGGTTTCATGAACTACAGGTAATGAAAATACAAAGAAAAGTAGGTGATAGTTGTCATTGTTTTTTCCCTTTAATTTATAAATTTTTCAAGTCATTGCATTATTTGTCTTATTATATTGAAAATTTCTGATTATTTTTCAATGATATTAGCCTTTGTTCAGGTGCTGAATATCTATTGCAAATAGTTCATGGAGCCATTCCCCAAGCATACTTAGCCCCAATAAGTCAATTTAGTAGCTATGGGAGGTCATGCAGGGTTAAATATTTTGCCCCAAAAATGTTGGAAGGTTTAAGCTCAAAATTAGTAAGAAAAAAAAACTTCACTTGCTAGATGTTTCTTAAATTATAGAAGAATTATAAATTAATTATTGGTAAATTATCAATTCACTTGCTGAAGGCTTCTATGTATTGATATCATATTCAAATATCATTCACTCTCCATAGATCTATTGTTGCTGAAGGTGTGAAAACAAATGGAGAGGGTCTCCATCCTTTTTAAAATATTTGTGAAAGGTCATGATGAATGTTGTTGCTTTTATTATGGTGGTTTAATACTTGGTTGTTGGATCTTGATTTGAAGTCGTGGATGCTTTTGGATGTATAGTATAATGATTTTTATTTTCTTTTTTGTGTGTGTTTGAATTCACATTGCACCTCATGAAAATGATAGTACTATGCTAAATTTCTTATGTTGTTTGTATTGGAATTTGTTTAGGAGTGGACCGAATCGATTACGATAACATTTGTTGAAGGAAACGAGATCAAGATGAAACTTCTTCACTGTGGGATTTATACTACCGGGTAGTGGCTTTATCTATTCATCGAGGTGAGTTGATTGAGTTGAAATTATTTCAACCGATTTTAGTTTGTACACTAATTTTCTACATGCCGGACCCTTGTTATAGATATGCATTACTCGGTATGTCAATTTTTGTAGCATTGGTTTTAACTTAAGTTGTATGTTTGTGGTTTGTCAATTATTTCAACCGGTTTGAACTTAAGTTATATGTTTTTTATCATATTATTTCAACTGGTTTGAACTTAAGTTATATGTTTTTTTATCATATTATAAGCCATTTATATTTGCACTAAAAATTTGTACATAAGTAATTTGTACATAACAAATTAAAGTAAAAATGTAAAAATTATGTTGATGATTAACTTTAATTTAACAAAAATAATAATAATAATAATAATAATAATAATAATAAAATCATGCATATAAGATGATATAATATGATATAAAATGGTAATAATATTTTGTTATCGATAATAATAATATTGATCATTATTTAAATATGTTTTATTATAAAAATAAATTTTTTAAAGAAGTAATTTAAAACACAATGAATATATAATTGAAATTTCTATTATTTAAATTACATAAATTATTAATATAATAATATAAAACCTAGTATTTTATTTAAATTACATAAATTATTAATATATGCTTGAAGGCATCAATAACGCTAAAGCTACCGTCTTTCAAAGTACTCTTGAAACACCCCAAACCCGGCCCAAAAAACCTAACCGGATTTGGTATGTTCCTCGAGTAAAACTTTAGCGAATCACATTGTAAAGTAATTTTGTCTTTTGAAACATTATTTTTAGGAGGAATTAATAAAATCAAAAGGAAACCAAACTTAAGAAAAACTTCTTAAGAAAACATTTATATATTAGTGACAAAAACCTTTTAAATAATTATCGAAAACCAATTTAGTTATTTAATAGATATTTGTTCATGGTAAAATAAAAGTAAATCCAAACACGAAATTAAAGATAGTTTATAGTGGCCTTATTACATAATATTGGCAACCCAAAATAAAGTCTAAGTAATAAAATTTAAAGTAATAAGTTTAAGTTGGAAAATCTCCACAATACTTGATACTTGCCTTCGCCACCTCGAAATCCTCACGCCTCGATCCATCGTGACTACGAGTCATCTAAAAGTTATCCCATAAAATGGGTGAGTTATAAACTCAATGTATAACACATACATTAAAAAGCCCATTTTATCAAATGCTTTCAAGCCCAAAAATTTCACATATGGCCATAGGCCCATTTAACTCATATTTAGCCCAAAGGCCCAATTTAGTTCGATTTAGCCCAAAGGCCCATTTCATAATGTATCAAATAATAATCATACAATATTACATGGTTATGTTCATGAAATGAAATGCAAGCCCTACCAACCTAAATATCCATCCGCTACACACCCCATACCAACCAAAGACACCGTGGGATTACTTAATCGACCTCCATCCGCTACACACCATCGAAGGCGCTTCTTTGCAGCCAACATGCACATCGCCTTTATTGTGGCAAAGCCACCAAAACAGATGTGACCAAGTCACCGACCGAGGTCCAATTTCAAATACGTGACCAAGTCACCAGATTCACATACGTGACCGAAGTCACCAGAGTCATATGTGACCGAAGTCACCAGAGCCAAATATACGTGACCGAAGTCACCGGAGTCATATGTGACCAAAGTCACCAGAGCCAAATATCGTGGACCAAGTCACCGAGTCAAATTTGTGACCAAGCCACCGGAGTCAAATATACGTGACCAAGTCACCAATTCACATATGTGACCGAAGTCACCGGAAATGTGGTAAAACCACCAGAATACTTCCTCCTTTATCAATATACCCATATGCCCATGCACATACATATCAAATCAGATTTTCATGCTATTTACCCACAAATCATAATATAGTCATGCTTATTTCATATTGATGCATATAGCAAAAATAAACGGAATATTGGGGTAACATACCTGAATTTTGTATACCAATGATTGGTATCCACAAACAAACATATTATCATATAATCACTTTTTAACAATATAGATCTATGGAAGTTTTAATGTAAGGTTACACACCTAGTAACAAAGTGAGAACAATACCCTCTTGCTCGTCAACACCTAATTGATTAACACACTTGGTTAGTATATACTATTGTTAACAAAACCATACTTATTGACGATGGATCTAAATCCTTACCCTGATTCACGAGCAGCGATTATTTGTGGTTTTCTCCACTAGATGGATCAAAACTCGCTGATATTCCACCAATGTAAAGTGGTTCAGTTGTACGCACTACTTCGAATAATCGATCCTCGTTAGCAGAGGGTCCACAACCCGGTGGAAAGTCTCTAACCGCCGATACAGCCCTTCGTTTGTAGTTCGATGGTAAAGGAATACCTCCCCTCTTCCAAACACTCCAGACGGCTCTTTTCTTACCTATCTTGTTGATCTTAGATCGTCCCTAAAAGTAACATAGATTAGTGATCCATCTAAGGAAATTGATGTGATCTAAATTAATAACCTTACCTTGATGATTTCGAATGGTCACTTAAAGGTTGTCCTCAACAAGATCTTTGAAAAATTCTTTTCAAATGAATCGGCCTAGAAGAGAAAATAAAGATCACGATTCTAAGTTTGCTAAAGTGAAAAGAAAAGATAAAAATAATTGATAAAATCTTACTTGAGTCCTTCAAGATTCTGGCTTTAACAAAAGAGAAGAGAAATGGTGGTTTCAATATGATGGTTTCGGTTTTGAGGAATAGAAGAAAGAGAATGAAAGGAGAAGGAAAGAGAGAAGGAAGAAAAGAGAAAGAGAAGAAGAAAATGATGATGGTGATTTCTCAAAGGAAAAGAAATGTTTAGGAACCTTTGCACATTCGGCCAAGGAGGTAACAAATGGTTCTTGATCCTATGTGGTTTCTAAGAATGAGAGAAAAGAAGAGAGAAATAAAATGAAAAGAAAAAGAAAAGGAGAATTGATCAAAGAGAAAGGAGATTGATTTTGGGGCTTAGATGCATTCTGCCAAGGAGAGAAAAATGAAGAAGAAAATGGTGCTTAATCTTTTATGGTTTCGGTATGAGAGGGAAAGAGAGAAGAGAAATAGAATGAAAAGAGAGAAAAGAATATGAAAGAGAAGGCTTTTGGTGATAGCTAAATTCGCACTAAAGAGAAAGAAAAGGAGTGACTTCAAAAGTGACAATATTTTGTCATCAAAGAGAAATTTTGAGAAGAAAAGATGGAATAAGGGTACCTCTTTGGTCAAAATTCCAATACCAAAACAAAGTAACCTTGTACCAAATGCCAATGATAGTTTCGGTTTAGGGAAAAGTTTTGGAGAAGGGAGAAAAGATGGACAAAAGAATATGCAAGACTTTTGGCCAACTCCCCCCTAATGGCAAAGCACAAATTCGGCCAAATCAATGCCAACATTATCCCTTTTTCCTCCTTGATTCTTCCTCATCAACTCTTGATTTGCTCTCAACAATAAACCACTCCTTTAGCCTTCATGTTGTCTAGGTTCATGGTCAAATGACCATGAACACATCCCCAAAACATAGCCCAATATCATGCCTTTTGTCCCCCTCATCTTATCATGAACTTATGATTCCATACCATAAGTTCCTAGCTTCCTTTTTCACATGGTCAAATAGCCAAAATTAAATGAATTCTCATCCACTCTAGAACATTCTTGGCCGACACTTATAGGGAAGACAACAAAAAAATTAAAATCCTCCCTAATGCTAGCTAGGAGATTCGAACCTTACACCTCAAGCACACATCCATGCATCTTAACCACTTTGCCAATTACTTAACTTATGCTTGAAATTCCTTGTCATTAATTCTTAAGGCCTAACTTGCTTAGCTCTCTTAATTAATAGAAATTAAAAGTTTAACTAAGCATTCACTTAATTAATGAAGCTCAAATAACTTCCAAAAATATGCTCATTAATAAATAAGCATGCAACATCATTCAATTAAGTAAAATGCATAACCCCTAATTATCAGGATGTTACGCTTCTACCCCTTAAAATAATTTCGTCCTCGAAATTACCCGGCTGGAATAAGTGAGGTGTAACACCCCAAACCCTACCCACAAGCCCCGACCGGATCCGGTATGTCATGCGGAAAACAGTTGGAAAATCTTTGACTTTAGAATAAACTTGAAAATTTTGTTTATTTCCTGGAAGTAATTCCATTAAAACTATTAAATAATATAAGCTTAGTTTGAATTAAAACTTTATTATGTTTTATTATAATATAAACTATTTGGAAAAGATATATCTAAGTATAATATAAACTTCAATAATCATAACTAGAACACTTTAAATAAAAGTGGCCCTTATTACATCAAATAAATACCCAAAACTGATAAGACAAAATAATTAAATCAAATAAAGTATCTACTGCATAAAATCTGCTTCTACATGGCCACCTTTGTCTCCACTCCAACCCGGTCCATTAATCACAAATCACCTGCGATGTTGGATAAATAATTGGGTGAGTCACACGGACTCAGTGTGTAATTAATCCACTGATATCCACCCACATGTTAGCCACAAATCAACCCAATTATCAAATGCAACATGTAAACATAATCATACAGACATTACCACGATTTGGGCTTGGCCCACAATCAAATCATATTCAAGCACTGGGCTAGGCCCTTTTTTTCATTAATCCACTGATCACTGGGCTTGGCCCATTTCCATGTATGTTCTCAAAACATACCTATCCACATGTCATCTTGGGCTTGGCCCATTTCCATATCATTTCATAACAAAACCATGCAATCATGATACCCAACCCAATCCTAAGGTCCATCCGCTACACACCCCTTATCCACCTTACCACACACCGGGGACTATCGAGTCACCCTCTCCTTTTATCTCCAAAAGGCAACCAATGCCATCCACGATGTAGCGTATAGCTAACATCAAACCACGATGGAGCACACAAGCAATCCATCAAGCCACGATATGGCATAAAGCCGATATCAATCAAGGTAACCACGCGAACTAAATCGCAAAAGATCCACAACGCGACCTCGGTCGGCGCCAATCCACGATGTAGCACAAAGTCGACATCAACCACGCATCAAGTACACCCGCACCTTCTTTGAAACCCACCCATGCACATGTAACATAATATAATGCGGAGATGATGCATGTGCATGATATTCACAATCATAGGCATACTCACATATTAAAATCAATTACCACATATTAACCAATTTGCTACTAACTGGTTATCATCATACCCCTTCAAGGGTATCAATTTCACTTTTATCGCACTTGTTAGCAAACATATTAAGCGAGCAAATATCACGCAAATCCCGGAAACAATGGCTAACTACACACCTTATAACCTGAAGCTCTAAACCCTCGATCTCGACGCTATCGTTTAGCGAGACTACCGTTATCTGCCTATCGTTTTCTGTTGCACGCCCACACCCCGGTGGCCAATCTCGTACAGCAGAAACCGATCTCTTTTTGAACTTTGGGATGGGAGTTTTCCCTTTCTCCTCTTGACTAGCACTCGCATCCATCGATGATACTTAATCAGAACCATACGATTAATCAACAAAGTCATAATCTACTATTAACGAATCTAAGTCACTTACTACTCATCCTTACCAAAATAAATTGAAATCCCGAAGGCTTCCTTTGCTTCTGTCGATTTGCCCTATAACCATGGTCAACATTCGGTCAACACATAAACACAACCCATGGCCTAAGGCCGAATATCAAACCACTTACCCCTTTTAATTGAATCCCGAAACACCAATGGAATTGCCGAAAATCCCACCACCTTATCTGATGATCTAAACTCGAGAGAAACCCCTCTTAGCTCCTTGGCGCTGGCTACAAACAACACAAAACACAACATCATGGCCCTAGGGACATTCGGCCATACCAAAACTAAGGCCAACCATTCAGTTTTGGCCACTAAAAGAGAAAATCCAAATCGATTGCTTAAGACGAACACTTACCTACTTTAACCGATTGAGAAATAGCCCCAAGAGATCAACACCCAATATTCTACCAAGATAAAGACAAAAGAAAAGGAAGATTTTGACAATAAAAGGAGAGGTTCGCTTTACTTAGAAAAGGAGAACAAAAGAACTTCCTTGGCTTTAAAATTTCTGCAATGGAAGGATCAAGGAAAGAACAAAAATATGAACTTCCTCCTATAAAAATTCTAAGACACAAGGAAGAAAGAAAACCCAAATTTTCTGCAGCTCTCTCCTTAAAAGCTTCAAGGCCGAATGACACACCCCCAAGAGTTCTTCAACTTGTCACCATTTAATCCCTATTAAAATTCTTATTTATCCTATACGTTATCTCCTTATCACAATCAAAATAAACCAATAACATCTCCTATTTACTAATTTAAAAGAAATAAAATAATCTTACAATTATCCTACCCCTATCTAAAATAATTAAAATAACCCAACCCTTATCACTTATCTTCCAAATTGAATTCTAAAAGGATTAAACAACCTTAGCTCCCCATGTGCCAGTCCACCTTCACGCCAATCAAAACAAAAAGAAGAAAACCCCACTGCAATTTCCATAGGTCTCTAACATGGGACTGTTAGAACCCATGCACTAAGTAATACTCAGCCATTCGGCCACTTTGATTTTATGTCATAAAGCCCCAACATTTGTATTTAAACCCTTCCTACTCAAGCCCATAATCTGCATATGAAAAAAAACACGCGAAATGTCAGCTGCAGTTCCTCGAACCAGCGCCCCGCCTCTAGCTCCTATGTGCCGCATGACGAGAACCACTTGGCCAAGTTGTCGCTTGGTCAAAGACACGCCCACTCTTTTTAAGGCTTTCTTCTTCAAACGCCAACACATAAAAAATTAAAACCAATTTTGTTGCCGCTTGAACTCGAACCAGCCCTCAATGACGCTACTTCCACCCTCAAGCGGTAGATGAAGCCACTTTGCCAAACCCATTTCTTGTGTCTTAAACTCTATAAAATTATTTTAGGGCCTTCTTGCCCGCTTCCCTTTTACACCTAAATCAAAAATTTTTCCAAAGCATCCCCTTATAATTTAAAGTTCCCGAAACCCTTAAAACCTGCCCAAACATACTCCAAGCCTACTATCACTCGAATTAGGCATGAACGCATAACCCCTAAATCGGGATGTTACAGAGGGTATTGCTGTCGCATCGCTTCCTCCGGTTCCCACGAAGCTTCTTCTGATCCATGATTACGCCATAATACCTTAACGAGAGGAACCGACGTTCTCCGTAAAACCTTTACATCTCGCTCCAGAATTTGAATTGGCTCCTCTTCATATAACAAGTCTGATCTTAATTCCACCTCCTCAACTGGCACTACATGAGATAGATCGTGACCAGAATTCGCAGAACATTGAAACATGAAATACATCATGCATTTGCTTCAACTCAAGGCAATTCTAACCGATATGCCACAGATCCGACTCGCTTCACAATCCGATAAGGTCCAATGAACACAGGACTTAGCTTCCTTTCGTCCCAAATCTCATCACCTTTTTCCAAGGTGAAACCTTTAGAAAACTTGGTCCCTACAAACTCTATTTCTTTCCGTTTTAAATCCGCGTACGATTTTTTTCTGTCAGACGCTTCCTTTAACCGAGCCCGGATTACCTTAACCATTTTTTCAGATTCAGCCACTATCTCTGGACCCAAAATCTGACGTTCTCCTAATTCTGTCCAACACGTAGGAGTGCGACACTTTCGTCCATATAGTGCTTCATATGGTGCCATCCGAATTTGGATTGGAAACTGTTGTTGTACGCAAATTCTGCTAATGGTAAGAATTCCTCCCAACTTCCCTTGAAATCTATCACACATCCCCTTAACATATCTTCTAAGATATGGATTACTCTTTCGGACTGACCGTCCGACTGAGGATGAAATGCCGTACTGAAGTCCAATTTGGTGCCCAAAGCCTGATGCAATACTTTCCAAAATCGTGACGTAAATCTCGGATCTCCGTCAAATTATCGACAACAAGACTCCATGCAATCTCACAATCTCAGCCACATATAACTTCGCCAATTTCTACAAAGAGTAATCAATCCGAACTGGGATAAAATGTGCAGATTTTGTCAATCGGTCCACTATCACCCATCTGAGTCTTTCTTAGTAAGCGTAAGAGAAGCCCACTAACAAAGTCCATGGTGATTCTCTCCCACTTCCATCGGAATCTTTATCGGTTGAAGCAATCCCGATGGTACTTGATGTTCACCTTGACTTGTCGACACGTCAAGCACTTTTCTACAAATTCCATAACTTCTTGCTTAAGACCAGGCCACCAAAACTGATCTCGCAAGTCTCGATATAACTTACTTCCTCCAGGATGCATAGCATAGGGGCTACCATGCGATTCCTGAAGTATCTTTTGCCTCAACTCCTGATCCTTTGGCATACATACTTTATCTTTAAAACACAATATCCCTTCACTGTTAATACCAAAATCTTCCAATTTTCCACTCTGTACCTGTCGAAGCTTTTCACTCAGATCTTCATCTACTAACTGCCTCTCTTTTACTTGACTTAACCATGCCGCTTAACTTGAAGTTACGCCAACAAGCTTCCACATCGAAAAGACTAAGATGTGCAAACATCGCTCTCAAATCTGACACCACTTTTTGACTTAGAACGTTTGCCACCACATTCGCCTTGCGGGTGGTACTCGATGGAATCATAGTCTTTCAACAACTCTATCCACCTTCACGCCTCAAATTCGCTTCTTTCGAAGTCAAGAGATATTTCGACTTTTGTGGTCCGTGTATATCACCGACTTTTCTCCATATAAATAATATCTCTAAACTTTAAGAGCAAAGACTACAGCTGCCAACTCCAAGTCATGCGTCGGGTAATTTACCTCGTGCGGTCTCAACTGTCGAGACGACACGCGCAACTACCTTCCGCCTTGCATCGTAACACATCCTAATCCCGTGTGAGAAGCATCCCAATTCACGACGAAATCCTTTCCGCTTGGTGAATCAAAATAGAGCTTAGTCAAAACTTTCTTGAGCTTCTCAAAACTCTCTTGTCGCTTATCGGCCCACACGAAAGGTACTTCCTTTCTCAACAATTTCGTTAAAGGTGCAAATATCGATGAAAATCCTTCAACAAATCTTCGATAATATCCGCTAAACCCAAGAAATCGAACCTCTATTCTGATTTAGGTGGTTTCCAATCTAGCACGACCTCAATCCTCCGAGGATCCACCTTATCCCTTCCGCAGATACCACATGTCCTAAAATGCAACTTCTTTCACCAAAATTCACACTTCTTGAATTTGGCGTGCGCTTTTCTCCCTTAAGACTCAGAACACAATCCGAGATGCTCATCATGTTCCACCTCCGACTTAGAATACACCAGATGTCGCCTATGAATACCACGACGAATCGATCCAAGTAGGGTGAAAATTCGGTTCATCATATCCATAAACGCAATTGGGCGTTAAATCAATCCGAATGGCATTACCGTAAATTCATAATGCCCATATCTAGTTCGAAAAGTCGTCTTATGGATATCCGCTTCTTTCACTTTAAGTGATGATACCCGACCTTAGATCAATCTTTGAGAATACTGACTCCTTGGTCGATCAAACAAGTCGTCGATCCTTGGCAAAGGATACTTGTTCTTGATGGTCGACTTATTCAACCGCCGATAGTCTATACACATCCTCATCGATCCGTCCTTCTTCTTCACAAATAGACCTGCTCCCCATAGAGACACACTAGGTTGAATGAATCCACGATCAAGCAACTCCCGAATCTGAGCCTTCAACTCAACCAACTCCTTGGTGCCATTCTATATGGAGCAATAGAAACCGGCGCTGTTCCTGCAATAAATCAATTCAACTCTACTTCACGATCCGGAGGCAAACCCGGAAGTTCTTCCTAAAAACATCTACAAATTTCTTCACACTCGACTTCATTAGCGCTTGCTTCCTTAACCTCCAAAGCACTTACTAACATCGAAGGCTTCACATCCCTTTCTAATCATCTTTTACGCCTTAAGAGCGGATACTACATTAGATAAGTAGTTCCGCTCTCGCCCATCACTACAACTTCCTTTTCATCAAAAGTTCTTAATGACATTCTCTTAGCGGCACAATCCACATTTACACTAAGTACTTCACAAGCCGTCCATGCCTAAAATTAGGTCAATTCTCGAATGGCAACTCCATTAAATCACCGAAACCGTATCCTTGGACTTCTAGAGGCACTTCCTTGAAAAGTTTGTCTACAACTCATCATCATCTAAAGGACTAAGTACGCCATTTTCCTAGTACGATTTGAAGTCACATGCAAAGTCCCAGATACTTCACTAGCGATATAGGAATGAGTTGACCTATATCTATCAAAGCAATAAAGGGCAACCTGAAATTAGAAACGCATTCGTGATAACATCAGTGCATCACTGTCTTTTCGCGACGAACTACATACACCAAACCCGTTTGTCTCGCCGAGCTACCATCGCCTCTTCCTCAAGTTCGCGACCTCTCATCGAACCATTGCCCTTCCATTTGGACCACGACCTCTTATCGGTCATTGTCCATTTCATCGTACTGATTAGCACCCCGACTTGTCGAATCGGTTCTTCTCCGAGTTCATCGGGCAATTTTGATCATATGATCCTTGAACCGCACTTGAAACATCCGCCGATTTTCTTCCAAAGATTCTCCGAGTGCATTTTTCCACATTGAGAACAAATACGATTTTGTACACCAGTAGTAATCTGCTGACCTCGCGGTCCATCATTCCTTGATTTCTTCGAAAGTTTCCGACGACCACGAAGACCCAAAGCTTCTCTTATTCTTGCTCGGCTTTTGTCCCTGCTCGCCTCTCAATCCGTTTAGCCTCTTGACAATTCTTGCCCTTTCCACTAAGATTGCAAAATCTCTTTCACGGTGTGGAGCAATCATCACTGCATAATTCATCTCTAAGCCCATCTTCAAATCGATACACAGTTCATATTCCGTAGCCACTATCCTCCGCATAACGGCTAAGTCGCAAAAATTCCGCTTCATATTCAATTATCGACTTGTTCCTTGGACTAAATTCGAAATGTCTTCCTCTCGAGAGTCGATATAGCTAGCTCCGACATATTTTCCCTCGAATTTCACTTTAAAATACCCCTAATCCAGACGATCCACAGGGGTACTTTCCTTGATAGTGAGCCACCACTGGTAGGCCTCATCACGGAGAAGTGAAATAGCACCTTTCAATTTTTCTTCATCAGTGAAATCTATATCGTCCATGATTCTCTCAACTGCCTCCAGCCAATATTCAGCAACATTTGGAGCTACTCCAGATACTCCTCTGAAAACTTCACTCCATTCGATCTTAGTCTCTGACTCATCGACTTTCGAGACCCATTTCGAACTAGCTTCCGCTACTGTTCCAAAACTCACAACACGACTTGTGATATCACGTCACCTCCTTCATTTTGTTCTTGAAAGTCCGCCCAAAGAGCCGGTGAGCTTCATTCTCTAACCTTGACCAGATCGAATCGGTTCCGGCACGATCATCCTTCCTCTTTCATGTCCACGACGACCTCGTCCCCTAGAGCTCATGTCTACTACGTATCTTATCTATTTTTACGAAAAGTCTTATGTATTAGAGTCTTTTCACTTCTTATTAAAGGAAAGTTTTATGAAAGATATTCGATGGTTTCGTAGTAGCACACATACACCTAGGATCCATGTCTCTAAAGTATAGTTTAAGTTTAAACTATCATACATATCACATATCGATAAAGTACATACCGATGGATCCAGGAGAACTCGAGTGCCATGCTCTTATAAAATCTTTTAACTTAAGAAAACTTTCAAAAAAAATCATTTGGGTCAACTTTTGAAAACGTTGTGGGCTTCAAAACCCAAGGCCGAGAGTTTAAAACTGGCTCGATACCAAGTCGAAACACCCCAAACTCGCCCAAAAGCCTAATCAATTTGGTATGTTCCTCGAGTAAAACTTTAGCGGAATCACATTGTAAAGTAATTTTGTCTTTTGAAACATTATTTTTAGGAGGAATTAATAAAATCAAAAGGAAACCAAACTTAAGAAAAACTTCTTAAGAAAACATTTATATATTAGTGACAAAAACCTTTTAAATAATTATCGAAAACCAATTTAGTTATTTAATAGATATTTGTTCATGGTAAAATAAAAGTAAATCCAAACACGAAATTAAAGATAGTTTATAGTGGCCTTATTACATAATATTGGCAACCCAAAATAAAGTCTAAGTAATAAAATTTAAAGTAATAAGTTTAAGTTGAAAAATCTCCACAATACTTGATACTAACATCGCCACCTCGAAATCCATTGCTTAGATCCATCGCTTTACGAGTCATCGAAAAGTTATCCCATAAAATGGGTGAGTTATAAACTCAATGTATAACACATACATTAAAAAGCCCATTTTATCAAATGCTTTCAAGCCCAAAAATTTCACATATGGCCAAAGGCCCATTTAACTCATATTTAGCCCAAAGGCCCAATTTAGTTCAGATTTAGCCCAAAGGCCCATTTCATAACAGATCAAATAATAATCATACAATATTACATGGTTATGTTCATGAAATGAAATGCAAGCCCGGCCCAACCTAAATATCCATCCGCTACACACCCCCGTACCAACCAGCACACCGTGGGGATTACTAAATCGACCCTCCATCCGCTACACACCATCGAAGGCAGTTGCTGCAGTCAACATGCACATCGCCCTTATTGTGGCAAAGCCACCAAAACAGATGTGACCGAAGTCACCTGACCGAAGTCCAAATTTCAAATACGTGACCGAAGTCACCAGATTCACATACGTGACCGAAGTCACCGGAGTCATATGTGACCGAAGTCACCAGAGCCAAATATACGTGATCAAGTCACCGGAGTCATATGTAACCGAAGTCACCAGAGCCAAATATACGTGACCGAAGTCACCGGAGTCAAATTTGTGACCGAAGCCACCGGAGTCAAATATATGTGACCGAAGTCACCAAATTCACATATGTGATCGAAGTCACCAGAAATGTGGTAAAACCACCAGAATACTTCCTCCTTTATCAATATACCCATATGCCCATGCACATGCATATCAAATCAGATTTTCATGCTATTTACCCACAAATCATAATATAGTCATGCTTATTTCATATTGATGTATATAGCAAAAATAAACGGAATATTGGGGTAACATACCTGAATTTTGTATACCAATGATTGGTATCCACAAACAAACATATTATCATATAATCACTTTTTAACAATATAGATCTATGGAAGTTTTTGATGTAAGGTTACACACCTAGTAACAGTGAGAACAATACCCTCTTGCTCGTCAACACCTAATTGATTAACACACTTGGTTAGTATATACTATTGTTAACAAAACCATACTTATTGACGATGGATCTAAATCCTTACCCCGGATTCACGAGCAGCGTTATTTGTGGTTTTTCTCCACTAGATGGATCAAAACTCACGATATTCCACCAACGTAAAGTGGTTGGTTATACGCACTACTTGAATAATCGATCCTCGTTAGCGGAGGGTCCACAACCCGGTGGAAAGTCTCTAACGCCGATACACCCTTCGTTTGTAGTTCGATGGTAAAGGAATACCTCCCTCTTCCAAACACTCCTGACTCTCTTTTCTTACCTATCTTGTTGATCTTAGATCGTCCCTAAAATTAACATAGATTAGTGATCCATCTAAGGAAATTGATGTGATCTAAATTAATAACCTTACCTTGATGATTTCGCATGGTCACTTAAAGGTTGTCCTCAACAAGATCTTTGAAAATTCTTTTCAAATGAATCGCCTAGAAGAGAAAATAAAGATCACGATTCTAAGTTTGCTAAAGTGAAAAGAAAAGATAAAAATAATTGATAAAATCTTACTTGAGTCCTTCAAGATTCTGGCTTTAACAAAAGAGAAGAGAAATGGTGGTTTCAATATGATGGTTTCAGGTTTTGAGGAATAGAAGAAAGAGAATTAAAGGAGAAGGAAAGAGAGAAGGAAGAAAAGAAAGAGAAGAAGAAAATGATGATGGTGATTTCTCAAAGGAAAAGAAATGTTTAGGAACCTTTGCACATTCGGCCAAGGAGGTAACAAATGGTTCTTGATCCTATGTGGTTTCGGAATGAGAGAAAAAGAAGAGAGAAATAAAATGAAAAGAAAAGAAAAGGAGAATTGATCAAAGAGAAAGGAGATTGATTTTGGGGCTTAGATGCATTCTTGCTAAGGAGAGAAAATGAAGAAGAAAATGGTGCTTAATCTTTTATGGTTTGGCTATGAGAGGGAAAGAAAGAAGAAAATAGAATGAAAAGAGAGAAAAGAAAATGAAAGAGAAGGCTTTTGGTGATAGCTAAATTAGACTAAAGAGAAAGAAAAGGAGTGACTTCAAAAGTGACAATATTTTGTCATCAAAAGAGAAATTTTGAGAAGAAAAGATGGAATAAGGGTACCTCTTTGGTCAAAAATTCCAATACCAAAACAAAGTAACCTTGTACCAAATGCCAATGATAGTTTCGGTTTAGGGAAAAGTTTTGGAGAAGGAGAAAAGATGGACAAAAGAATATGCAAGACTTTTGGCCAACTCCCCTAATGGCAAAGCACAAATTCGCCAAATCAATGCCAACATTATCCCTTTTCCTCCTTGATTCTTCCTCATCAACTCTTGATTTGCTCTCAACAATAAACCACTCCTTTAGCCTTCATGTTGTCTAGGTTCATGGTCAAATGACCATGAACACATCCCCAAAACATAGCCCAATATCATGCCTTTTGTCCCTTCATCTTATCATGAACTTATGATTCCATACCATAAGTTCCTAGCTTCCTTTTCACATGGCCAAATAGCCAAAATTAAATGAATTCTCATCCACTCTAGAACATTCTTGGCCGACACTTATAGGGAAGACAACAAAAAATTAAAATCCTCCCTAATGCTAGCTAGAGATTCGAACCTTACACCTCAAGCACACATCCATGCATCTTAACCACTTTGCCAATTACTTAACTTATGCTTGAAATTCCTTGTCATTAATTCTTAAGGCCTAACTTGCTTAGCTCTCTTAATTAATAGAAATTAAAAGTTTAACTAAGCATTCACTTAATTAATGAAGCTCAAATAACTTCCAAAAATATACTCATTAATAAATAAGCATGCAACATCATTCAATTAAGTAAAATGCATAACCCCAATTATCGGGATGTTACAACTCTTCTATTCATTTCTTTTTATTCTCTAGTTTTAATTAGTTTAGGTTTTCTTTAATATGAATTAGTTTATATCTTTTAGTTTTGGGTTTGAAGTTAAATTTTATTTTGTAGTGAAGTTCATTTCTCTGCTGCCTGAATTTGCTTATTTGCATGTTTGTTAGGGTTGTTTTTTCTCTTTTAGGGTTGTAAATTTTGTTAGCTTTTTTTTTTTTAAGTTCAACGCTTTTGAAATTTTAGGAATTTTAAGATCTGGGTTTAATTGCATTTAACATGGCTTCGACAAATAAAATTTAAAGATTGTTCTTTCTTCTTGATGTCTCGTTGGAAAAGATCTTGCTTAGGTTTTATCCATTTTAAGGTAATTGAAATTTAAGTTAATAAACCTTGTTATATTCCATTTAAAAGTTAAATTCATAAAGTTCATATTTGGTTAGATGTTTTCTTTTAATTTATTTATAAGCTTTTGTGTTCATATGCTCTGAGATTGAACAGGCATAGTTTTGGAACCTAGTTAGAGCTTAGAAAATATTAGATTTGAGTTCACATTTTTATATAATGAAGAAACTAATAGTAAAAAGGAAAAGAAAAGATAGAACACGAAATTGTTCTTAAATTTCAGCTATTCAATCAACTTGGAAGTTTAAAAATGTTTAAACTTGTTCGCATTTGTAGCTTTTAAAGGTGCTTTAGTTGGATGATCATGATTATCGATTGATGCAATTTATTGTCTTGTTTTATTAGTTAATAGAAGGAGTAAATGGAAAATGTTCATTGTCTTTTAAAATGTTGGAATTCTTTGAATTACTTGAAATGCTTTTTTTTTTTTTTGTAATATGATAAAGATGGTTACCGATATTATTGGATTCTTATCAATCTGGTTTTCTTTACTAGAGGTGGTTTTGATTTTGTTTCTAGTTTTTCTCAACTGCAAGAAATGAATATATTTTGATAGATTCTTTGTGCTATTTTGACTAATATAAATGGTGAAGCTAAGAAAGAACATTTTGTACCTCATTTTGTTCCCCAAAGCAAAGACTTTTGGATTTATTCTTAATGTCTTAGTTTTGCATCTTTGAAGATTACTAATTTTGCTATAGGAAGACTCACAGGTTTCACTTCATTAAGCAACTTTGAAATTGAATGGTTATCTTTTGGAGCCAATTCATGCAAGGATTTGCATATTTAAATTCATAAATAAATATTTTGCGTATTGTTTATTCTGTGGGATCCAACAATGCATGATTCTGTTGTTTGAAGTAAAATTTGCTTATTTGCATGTTTGTTAGGTCTGATACTGTAGTAAATTTAAGCTTTCGCACATGCAAAATTTCTTTCATAAAGATCTTTCTAATACATCTAAACTTTCAATTTTGGTTCGACATGTAACTGAGGCCTTTCCTCCCTCAAAATTTGCCCTTTTTTCCAAAGTCAGTAGCATTCATAATTTGATCCTCTTTGCGTGATTCTCATTGTCCTTCTCGCTTAAGTCTACTAATTTCACTACTTTCATCATCACGGTTCTAAGGTTCTAAGGTTGTGAGTCTTTGTTGCAACTTTCCAAAGCATTTGAGGTTAGTTTCAATCTCGGTTTTGTTTGGTTTCTGAGTTTTATAGTAGAATTTTGTCATATTAATTTTGTATCATTTTCATATTTTCTAAGATTTGAAGTTTATTGTAAAAGGTGATTTCTATCATATCTATAATGAATCCATCATAACATAATATAATCAATTACACTATGGTGAATGAAATGAATATATATAACATCAAATAATAAATTAAACGATGTCCGAAGAAATTAAATATAACATGACATAGCTACTTAAATTACAAATCTTGAATTAAACAACCAATAAGTCAATACAAAAACTAATTAAAAGTAATTACATAAAGGTTTTCTTTAAATTCAAAATGTAAAAACCTAAAACCCTAAAACCCTTAAACCCTAAACCTTAAACCTTAAAACCTAAAACCCTAAACATAAAACCTCAAACCCTAAAACCTAAACCCTAAAACCCTAAACCCTAAACCCCTAAACCCTAAACCCTAAACCCTAAACCCTAAAACCCTAGACCCTAAACCCTAAACCCTAAACCCTAAACCCTAAACCTTAAAACCATAAACCTTAAACTCATAAACCCTAAACCCTAAACCTTAAACCCTAAACCCTAAACTCTAAACCTTAAACCCTAAAACCTTAAAACCTTAAACCTTAAACTCTAACCCTAAACCTTAACCCCTAACCCTTAACCCTTAACCCCTAACCTATAACCCTTAACCCCTAATTTTAAGTTAATATCAAACTTCATAACTTACATAATACTTGTATAATTTTAAGAAAAGATTCAAAGTATATAGGTTTGAAACTTTGACGGTTGCCTTATATCTCACTGTTAGATATAACGGATCCTCCCTAGGTGTAACAATGTCACGTATGATGGATCTAAACGAAATACCAAATTAAATATCGAAATAATATAACATTTATTAAACCCCTAAACTCGAAACCCTTGAAACCTTAAAACCTTAAAACCTTAAGACCTTAAACCCTAAACCTTAAACCCTAAACCTTAAACCTTAAACCTTAAACCCTAAACCCTAAACCTTAAAACCCTAAACCATAAATCTTAAACCTTAAACCTTAAACCTTAAACCCTAAACCATAAACTTTAAACCTTAAACTTCTAAACCCCTAAACCTTAAACCCTAAACCTTAAACCTTAAACCTCAAACCCTTAAACCTTAAACCCTAAACTCTAAACATTTAAACCCTAAACCCTAAACCCTAACCTCTAACATATAACCCTTAACCCATAATTTTAAGTTAATATCAAACTTCATAACTTACAGAATTTTCCCTTAAGATCAAACTTCATTACTTACATAACACTTGTATAATTTTAAAAAAAAAAAAGGATTCAAAGTATATAGGTTTGGAAACTTGACGGTTGCCTTATATCTCATTTATTAGATATAACGGATCCTCCCTAGGTGTAACAATGCCACGTATGATAGATCTTAAAGACTACATAACTTACCTAATTCTAAGATCAAATTTCATAAATTACATAAGTTGACGAATAAATTTCATAACTTACACAATTTTCCTTAAGATCAAACTTCATAACTTACATAACACTTGTATAATTTTAAAAAAAAGGATTCAAAGTATACAGTTGGAAACTGACGGGTTGCCTTATATCTCACATTAAATATAACGGATCCTCCCTAGGTGTAACAATGCCACGTATGATGGATCTTAAAGACTACATAACTTACCTAATTCTAAGATCAAATTTCATAAATTACATAAGTTGACTAATAAATTTCATAACTTACGTAATTTTCCCTTAAGATCAAACTTCATAACTTACATAACACTTGTATAATTTTTTAAAAAAAAAGGATTCAAAGTATATAAATTTGAAACTTTGACGGGTTGCCTTATATCTCACTGTTAGATATAACGGATCCTCCTAGGTGTAACAATGCCACGTATGATGGATCTTAAAGACTACATAACTTACCTAATTCTAAGATCAAATTTCATAAATTACATAAGTTGATTTAATAAATTTCATAACTTACAAATTTTCCTTAAGATCAAACTTCATAACTTACATAACACTTGTATAATTTTTTAAAAAAGGGATTCAAAGTATATAGGTTGAAACCCGACGGGTTGCCTTATATCTCATCGTTAGATATAACGGATCCTCCCTAGGTGTAACAATGCCACGTATGATGGATCTTAAAGACTACATAACTTATCTAATTTTAAGATAAAATTTTCATAACATTATTTACATTAATTATTAATTAACAATTTAGTAGTATAATTTATTGTCAACTTTAGACTTCAACAACTACTGAAATGGATAGGAGTTGGATGAAATTGTCAAGGGTAAGCAACAACTATCGAAATGGAGTAGAAACTTTTACGAATTTTGCATTTCAAAATGCAAGCCAAGAGAATATGATTCTTTGCCCGTAAGAAGTGTTGCAATATTAATCGGCATTATCGTGAAGTGGTCTCACGAACATCTAGTTGTTGATGGCTTTGTCCGGGGTACAAAATATGGTTTTTCATGGCGAGACTACATCTAGTGGAGCATCTTCATCAATGAATCAGGGTATCCTCATAGTGCTTTCAATCGAATGTTAGTGACGATAACATGGAAAACATGTTGCGGATGCTTTTAATATCTTGTGATGATGGTTTGGTCATTTCCACGACTTGGGTGCAACTGATGATCATAATTTTGGAGGAAATATTTTCACCGAAGGGGAAAGAAGTGTCTGGATGAACGACCAAATGAAGAAGCGGCGAGGTTCTATACGTTACTTGGTGAAATGAATGAAGAAGCGTATGCAGGATCAAAATTTTCTAAATTGTCATTACAGATTCGTCTTTTTCACTTGAAATGTCCGGGGGTGGACCAAAACTCGTTGACAATCTCATTAGAGTTTTTGCAAGAAATGTTCCGCTTGCAAAAATCCTCGATCTTTCAAAGACATGAAGAAATTGATAAAGGATTTGGGGCTTGGATACAACAAAATTCACAGCTTGTCCAAATGATCGCATGTTGTATTAGGCGCACGCATAAACCAACAAAGGTTGTCATGTATGCGATCAATCCGTTAGATTAATAGGAATACAGAGGATCGGTAATAAGGATGAACACGGTATCTGATCAAAAGAAGCGACCGATTAAGATTTTACGATATTTTCCCTTATACCGAGACTTCAACGGCTTTTCATGTCGTCAAAGACAAATAGAATCAATGACGTGGCACCGTGATGGACGAACCGATGATGGGTTGTTAAGGCATCCTGTAGATTCTTTAGCTTGGAAATGTTTTGACTCCAAATTTCCAAGCTTTACAAGCGATCCTCGAGTGTGAGGCTTGGGCTAGCATCCGATAGATTTAACCTCACAAACTTATGAGCACAACGTCTGATGACTTGCTCGTGGTGCTTGTTCCTACAATTTGCCTCCATGGGTTTGCATGAAACAATCTTCTTTTATCTTGTCTATGATTATACACGGAGAGAAAGGGTCGGAATGATATTGATGTCTATTTGCGACCACTTGTTGACGAGTTAAAACAACTATGGGCTGGTGTTCGGACATTTGATGCAATGAGAAAGAGAACTTTAATTTACGTGCGGCATTAATGTGGACTATTAACGACTTTTCTACTTATGCTAATTTATCCGGTTGGAGTACTAAGGGACGTTATGCTTGTCCGTGTTGTCTTTATGAACATGTTCGCAATGGTTATATAATGGAAAGAAGTTTTCTTACATGGGGCATCGTCGATGGTTACCGAAAAATCATACATTTAGATTTGAGTGCTTAGTTTGATGGTATGAAGAGTTCGGATCGACTCTTCAAAACCGGTGGATCTGAAATATTGTTAATGTTGAAAGATATGAATTTTATTTATGGAAAGATGAATCAACCTAAAACCCGCATAGAAATAGAAGATCTAGGATAAATCGATGATGAATCGATGAAGAGAATGATCCTAATGAGGCGGACTTGTGGAAAAAAGAAGTATTTTTTCGAGTTGCCTTATTAGGAGCATCGACTTTACGCCATAACCTTGATGTCATGCACATAGAGAAAATGTCTGCGAGAACATCATTGGGACTATTTTGAATGTCGATGGAAAATCAAAAGATAATCTTGAGTCGACTTGATTTAGTCCACATGGGAATTCGGCGTGAGCTTCATCCCCGAGCACTTTCGAATATGAAATATCGATTGCCGTCTGCTATTTTTTCAATGTCGAAGACGGAGAAGAAGTGTTCTGTACGGTGTTGAAGGATATAAAGGTCCGGATGCATATGCATCAAATATATCGCGATGTGTAAGTCTTAAGGATCAAGATTATATGGCTTAAAATCGCATGACTATCACATATTGATGCAAGACTTATCGCCAGGTTGCTATGCGGTGTTGTATGTCGAAAAAGTTGATTACTCTGTAATTGAACTATCAAATATAATGAAAGGCATTTGTGGTAAAGTTTTGAATGTTCAAGAACTTGAGAGACTACAAGATCGAGCCGCATTAACTTTATACAATCTGGAGAAGATATTCCCTTCCTTCTTCACTATCATGGTGCACTTGTTAATTCATCTCCGCGTGAAGCACTTATTGGTGGACCCATTTTCTATCGATGGATGTATCCCATTGAAAGGTCTTACTTTATTTGCAAAATATTCATTCATTCAACTAAATGCCTTTATTTCCAACTTTTGATAATGTGGTATATCGTGTTTAGGTTCCTTTCCAAATTGAAGTCATCTTCTTGCAATAAGCGTTATCCTAAGGATCAATTGCCGAGGATACTTGGCGAGGGAATGTATGACTTTCTGTTCGAGGTATTTGGAAGATGTTGAAACAAGAATGAATGGACCAAGTAGAAATCTGGGATCACAAATCATAATTTGGTGAAACATATTTATTTCAAAGTTTTGAGAACCGATCTACAGAGTCAAAATTATAGAATTAGGCGATAGATCGTGGGTCCAAGCACATCGATCGTTCTTTTCATCACGATTCAATGGAACCATTTTGGAAGTACGTTCTACAATTTGATAAATACTCATCAATTATGATTTGTTTATTTTCTAACAAAGTAAAACCTTTTTTACCGTAGTGAGTACAAACAAATATTGAGAGCTCATTCACGATCTCGAAGATTAAATCGACGAGAAATTAATAAGTTGTTCGCAGAATCATTCCATGAATGGTTAAGCCAAATGGTATGCAATTTAAATTTTCATTGACAAGTAATAATATTTTCTCATAACATTCATAATTACTCGATTTACTTTCGACTCAATAGGTTTGGAGTCGAAATGAAGTAAATGACGACGTTAAATGGCTTTCACAAGGTCCAAATGTAATAGTTAAAAGATATAGTGGCTTCCTCATCAGCGGATCTGATTTCATACAAGGTATCGCGAGAGATTGAGGAGAACCAAAATTGCGGAATTGTTGTTAATTCTTCGATTACAAGTTATGCTAGTGCTAGGGACGATGAATCCCATTAGGGAATTTGGAATATTACGGACTTATTATCGACATCATTGAGTTGGATTATTACGACAAATGCAAAGTTGTCCTATTTCAAGTGATTGGGCTGATGTGAATACTACTCATGAATTAAAACGATCAATATGGCTTTACAATGGTGAATTTCTCGATTAATTCACACCGAGAACAACCGATGGACGAGCCGTATGTTTTTCTTCCCAAGTTAAACAAGTTTTTACTCGGAAGATCCAATTGATGAGGGTTGGTACGTTGTACTTCGAAACACCCCTAGAGACTTCTTCGACATTGGCAGTGGAAATAGAGATGACATAGTCGAAAGATCAGAAACTTTGCCTTTTCCAGAACAAAACTTAACTGAAAATATCCCTAGTACTAGTCAACAATTTCAATGGGTTCGTTAGGATGTGGACGAAGATATTTACGAAATATGATGTAGTAAGATTTAACGATTTATTATTTATATGTAATATTATAATTTTCATGTTGGTCATGTTATATAATTTTCATGTGTATTGCAGGAAAAATGCCTAGAAGACGATTACGAGATTTAAATATTGTCCACGAAACTCCAAATCCAGAAGAAGCTAATAGTAGTGAACAGCAAAGCAGTTGTTGGATCTTCTACTCTTTTATTATAGATGATTGAGCCCGGAGAATTTGAAAGTAATGTTAAGTTTATTTTACATGCATGTTGAATTTTATTATTGATTCATTTTCAATTTTAATATAATAATATATCATTTTTCAAATTTGAAGGTGGGACGCCAGAGGTCGAGGGCGTACCTTACTTAAAGATTTATCGACTTAGAGCCTCACGATCATGTTAAAGTAAGGAGAAACAATGATGGTCACTGTTGGATCTGAAGCCCGACTGTTAGGAGGCTATTTGGGCATTTTAGTATGAAATCCCAATATGTTGCCCATTAACTACAAATCATGGCATCACATGCCTGATGCAAACAAAAATCAGGCTCTCGAAAATATTAAGGTAATAAAACGTGAATGTAATTTATAATACTTTAATTTAATTTTCATTTATATTAACTTTTATACTTTTTTCTTCGGACTAGATTTAATTTAGAGGTCTCTGATGACTATGTTAAGAAGACATTGGGTAAAAATGGAGAGACAATAAAAGCACGCTCAAAAAACAATATTTCAAGAAAGACATAAGCCTCGACGAAAAATTAAGAAATGTTCCAAAGAATGTTGAGGTACCAATGGGAAGATCAAGTTAGATTTTGGAATTCAAAAAAGGAGAGGTATTATGTACATCTAAAATCGTATAAATTATTTGGTTTATAGTATTTACTATATATATAATTCAAATTGCATTATGTAGGACCGTGAGCGAGTTGGAATAAGCAATGATGAAACAAAAATTCACGCATTACGGGTGTTTTAGAAGTTTTGCTTGTGTAGTGACGACGAGGTATTATAATTTATTAATTACATCAAATATTAATTACTTTATACTATTAAATTATATTTTCTCGCTAAAATGTAGGAAACTTATTGGTCAAAAAGTTGGACGCGTTCAACTTTTGACATTACTTATAGAAAGAAGGATGGATCTCCGATGACATCCAAGTCTGCGAAATTTTGGTATATTTACTTAATAAAATTTTATTTTTATAAATATTTCTACCGCTTAATTATAATAGTTTAATTCATCGTTTATAGTTTTAAATTTATAATGTTCAATTATGTTGCATTCTTTCTTATTTATATATTTCGTTTCTAACTCTTTCGTTGATTTATTAGGATAAACTAAAGGAGAAGAAGGCCGAGTATGAAGCTACCGCTTGATCGATAGTTCTGTTAATCTTGAGGAGATTGATAATGTAATTATTACGATGTTTTGGGTCCCTGAAAGGTACGATCGCTTCGATCGATAGTTCGCTAATCTTTAGTATATTTTTAATAGAATTATCACCGATGTTTTGGTCTTGAAAGGTATGGTGGGTTCGATTTAAAGGATCCGTGTTACCCCACCAATATTTTGGATCCGCCTCCAGTGATACATGCCTTCCGGGGTCAATCTCATGCTAAAGTTCGAGGCTACAAAACCAGATAGCTCGGATGAAAGAAAGCACGGTTGAGCAGAGGCGACAAATTGCGATGTTCAAAGAAAATATGAAGAACTCCAATAATGAACTTAAAGCGGATCGAAGCGGCACAAGCAAGGGAGGCGGAAGAAGAGCGAGAGAGGCAACAATGTGAGGGAGGCGAGGCGATGTCGATGCTAGCGAGCGAGCAGTAAAATACGAAGAGCTCCAAAGACCGACTTGACATATGATGCGAGATGTTTCAAAGATCGTACAAACCGCCATCTTAGACATTTAGTTTTTCGTTGTAAGAAGTTTTGACATTATTACATTTAACATTATTGTTACAATATTTTCGATTATCATTCATTTAATTTATTAAATTTCAAGTATCATTTAAATTAATGTATTCGATGTGATTTTTATGCTAAATTCTTTGTTTTGCGTTGGAATTATATCTCGTTATTGGTTGGTTTTAGTGCGGAGGGTATATATTGAAAAATTTTCATTTTTTAAATCAGTACAAATTAGCGGCGTTGTACAAAAGCACTTAATCGAAATTTTGAGGCATTTTTGGTAAGCCGCTAAAGCCCCGACTTTTAGCGGTGTTTTTGAAAAGCCACTAAAGCCCTCGACATTTAGCGTTTTTTGAAAGCATTAAAGCCCCGACATTTAGCGGCGTTTTTGGAAAGCGCTAAAGCCCCGACTTTTAACTGGCGTTTTTGAAAGCGCCCATAAAGCCTCGACTTTTAGCGTTTTTTTTGGAAAGCGCCGCTAAAGCCCCGACTTTTAGCGGTGTTTTTGGGAAAGCCATTAAAGCCCATTGTTTTAGTGGCGCTTTTATTACAAACGCCGCTAAAAGTCGGATCTTTAGCGGTGTTTTTATTGATAAACGCCGCAAAATTTTCGTACAGTAGTATTAGCGTTTTTGTGGCGCTTGAAAAGCGCCAAATACTTTTTGTGGCGCTTATAAGCGCTAAATGCCCAAAAATGCCGCTTAAAGTCTGCTTTTGTAGTGGTGGGCCCATTTTACCGAATGTTTTAAGGTTGCACGGTCATTAAGTCGATTGTGAACCTCTTGTAGGGTCTGAAGGCGCTACTTAGACCCCTAAATATGTGAAATTGATGAATGATATCTATACTAGGCATGTTAATATCTAAACCGAATATATGTCTTGAAATTGCATAATAGCATGTCATTTATTGTGTGTTGCATTGCATTGGGTTGGGGTTGTCATTCGGAGGAAGTGTCTTGAAGGCTTTAAGCCTAATTTCATCGCAACTCAAATGCAAACTATTGTATTGTGCCGCATTCGGTACTACTTGGAGTGTAGGGATGGGTGGGTTAATTATATCCCACATGGAGTGTAGGGTTGGGCGGAGATGGTGTGTAGAAATTTGGTTGGGTAGGATTTTGCTACAAGACAACCTCATATCGCTATCGACATCGTGATGGGCTAAAACCCTCCTGCATTTTGACATTGTACTAAGATGGGCTAAGGCCCAAACTATCATTGATACTGAAAAGGGCTTAGGCCCAATACTGTTCAACTATGCATTGTGAATACTGATTATTTGTTTGTTTCTGCGGGATTACACTTTGAGTTTACGTAAACTCACCCTTTTTGTTTAATGTGCACAGGTAATCCCCAGACTTAGACGGATCGGTGAGACGGAGGACTCAGTGGTGACCACAACAATTTTTAGACTTCATGGTTTTCAATTTACGATTTATGATTTGATTATTATTGATTATTTGTGTTGTAATTTAAGGACCCTTTGGGACTTTGGTTTTAAATTTGGGTTTTTATTTATTTATTTTACTTTATGGATTTATACTTGCTAGTCGTAGGAAATTTAGTTTTCAAAAAGTTAAAGTAATTTCTAAACACATGATCACCTAGACTGTTTTATTAAAGCTTCCACAACGAGGGATGTTTCAAAACAAATGTTTTAAATGAATAGAGACGACTTCCTAAGTTCTAACAAAGGTTTACTAAAGATAATAACATAGAATGTTTTCATCGTAACAATGAGGTTTCAAAAACACTATCGTGTGACATTGCCAGATACAGCCATAACGTCTAGGCTGGGTTTGGGGTGTTACATGTTTGATAAACATAGCTTCCCATTTCAAATATTTATATCAACATCTTCCGGTTCACATGTCTTGACCACATAACATTTCATATATATATATATATATATATATATATTAGTTTAAGATACTCGGGAAATACTCACACAAGCTATGACTATAACATGTAATCAGATATGCTCACACAAGTCGTGAAATGGGCCCGCTCACATGAGTTGTGGGTCGGGATGTTAGGCTACATCTTGTCGCTCACATGAGTCAGTGAAGAATCCATAACAAATGCATGACCTCGACCACTAGTAGGACACCCAAGACTAGCACCAAATTGTAAATAACCCTCTAATGACATGTCATTTGTATCCTAAGTATTCGCAAGGTTCAAATGGGACACATTTCATATCTGAATCCTTTAACTTCTTTTCCATTATACCATTTCAAACTCACATCCATGTATTTCACATTTTCCAATCATAGTACTCAACTTAAATAGCATCACAACTTAGTCCAACTCATCACATAGTAATCTCAAAAGTTAAACTCAATTACAACATAAATAGATACGATTAAATCAAAAACAACAAATAATTAATTTGATCAATTTACTTAACTTACCTCGACTAAAACGATTGCAAAATCAAACCCAACGACAAGTCCGAAACTTTAACTTTTCCTCGACTTAAATCCTATCGGTTTATTTCTTGATCTAGACCGTAATTTCATTCAATTAATACAATTCCAAAACTCAAATAAATAGGTTTATACAATTAAGTCCTTCCAACATCATTTTACAAAAGTACCCTAATATTTTACCTTTTATACAATTTAGTCCCTAAACCCTAAACTCACAAATTAACCACAATTAATAAAAACCATGCTAGCCGATTTTCGTAGGGTCAATTACAACCCATATTTCTCATCATTTCACATTATTTTAATGAGTTTTACTATTTAAACAATTTATTCCCTAAACATTAAAATTACTAAAATCACTTAACAAAGTAAGCTTAACTATCAACCTAGCTTAATATTCTATCAATTAAATTCACAAGCACACTTAAAATATTTATGGTAAGTCCCTAAACTTTTAACAATTTTACAATTGACCTCGAATTAGCTAGATTAAGCCACAACATTATCAAAAATATAAAAGTTGCAAGAAACAGAATTCAAAAGGACTTACATGCACAAATTGAAGCTTGGCCGAACCTTAACTCAACAATGTCTTCCTTTCATGTTTTGGTTCGGTTGGGAAAAATAGAAGAAAAAGATGACTTATCAAATGTCATGTTTTTCTTTTTTTTTTATTATTAAATTATTATTTTAGCATTTTAATATAAAATTAATATATAATCAATTTATTTCTACACCAAACCGTCCACTATGATATAATTATGGCTAAATTGCCATTTAAAACCATCCAACAATTAATTTGAACCCATTTAGCCATTATAAACCAATAGCGATTAATTTTTGTATCTTTTATGATTTAGTCCTTTTTCTTTAATTAAAAATCAAATCATTAAAATTTTCGGACCGAACTTTAATATACCTATGTAGTAAGCCCTTAAATATTTAATAAAAATATTTACGAGCTCGGTTTATAGAAATGAGATCCTAAACCTCATTTTTAAAACCACTTGACTTTAAGGGACAACCACTTGAACTTAACTATTCATTCAAATAACATAAATTATCAAATTAATATTTATTTTTATACTATATTTGACATATAAATATTAAATAATAATATTTATGGACTCACTCGTCGATTTGTGGCCCCAAAACCACTATTTTGACACCACTAAAAATGGGTTGTTACACTTAAAATTGCAAGTTTGTGAGGTGGTATTGTAGAAACAGATGTGACGTTGTGACGTTAATGTATGTCGCCACGATGAGAAATGGCCTGTAATGTCACGTTAAGACTAGGAACCCTGTCGTCTCAACGAGGCCAAATATTGAGTAATGCCGCGATGTCAAGTTGACGATGTCATGACGTGGCAAACTGTTTGGCGACATCACAACTTGGTAATGTTGACGTCACGACACCAATCTTGTGTTTTGTAAATATTACAATTCAGTCCTAATTTGATCTCAGGTTAACTTAAAAGTTTTCGTAAGCTCGTTTAGGACTCGAGAATGATTCTATATTGTATTGTTTGTTTAAAATTTTATGAATAATAGCTTGATGATGTGAATTCATATTTAATTTGATCATAGTTGCTCAAAGCAACAAATGTGGTACATTGTAGCTCGGACCGATGATCGAGTCGGGTATAGGGTGTTACTGGTCATCTACTAATAAAAGTTGTCTTTCCAGTATTACAATCCGACCATGTAATATCGCTTAGTATTAGTTAAACGTTAGATAACCATTAAGCCAATATTTGCTTTCATTTTGCTTTGCATGCAAAACTATTGAAGACAATATACAATGATATTAACCTAATTTGTTTGAAAAATACAAGTGTACTTAACCAAAATACTACACTTAGGACACGGATCCAACATCAACATCATACTTCACGAATGATCTTTTCTTGTACAATGAGCAAGGTATTAACGCCATGGCCTCGGGTTTCTTATATGATCTGGTTTATACCTAGTCGAAATAAAGTGGTTTCGGGACCACGAATCCAGTCTGAATAATATTTTAATATTATTTTCTTTGCCGTTGATATGTGACTAAGCATGTGCTAAATTTCCGTAAGTTAATTTGTTCGTTTGTATGTTTAATTTGACAAAAGGATTTAATTGCATTAAATGTGAAAGTTACTTGCTATTTATTAAAACACCTATGTGATGTGGCTTTATAAATGTGAGGTCTTATGTGGCAATTAAGCCAACCTTATGGTTAGTGGATGACAATGACTAATGTTATACAATTATATTATATGTTTATTACATTTCTTGTAATAGTTAAAGTTGTATTTTATTTATTTTATAAGTTATGTTTATAATATAATAAAAGAAACATAAGAAAGTGGTCTCATTTTTATCATTTCTTGCCGAAACCATAAAAGAAAAAGAAAGAAAACTTTGGCTAGTATTCGGCTATTACAAGCTTAAATTCAAGGTTAGTTTTTGATCGGTTTTCGATAATTTCTACGTTTTTGCAATCGTTGCTTTGAAAACTACAAAACCCATGTATTAATTTTGTGAATTGATGATGTTTGTGTGATATGTCATTGATGATATGTCAAGCTTTTTGATGTTTTTTTTGTGTTAAATGAAAGGTATGAGCTAGATGAACATACTTTATTCTTAAATTTTTATGAAATGGAGTAATTTGGATTAAATTGTTAAAATAAATTTTGAGGGACTAAAATGTAAAATAAATGAAATGCATGGGCTTGTATGAATACTATGAACATTCGGCCGTTAAAGTGTGTGGACAAATTTTGTGTATTTTGTGTTTTGTGCAAATAGGACTAAATTGTAAAAGTGTGAAATAATAGGGGAAAAATGGTAATTTGCCCATTTATGTGTTTTAGGACTAAATTGAATGTAAATGTGTTTGAATGAGCTTAATTTGAATATGTTTAGATCAAGAACAAAGGAAAACAGACTTGGATCGGGGAAAAGCAAAAATAATCGAATAGCCGCTTTTTATCGTCCGACGATATCCGAGGTAAGTCTCTAAGCAAATAATATTGTCCGACGATATCTGAGGTAAGTCTCTAAGCAAATAATCATCATAAATTGATTATGTAATTTAGTATATGCTGAAATTTGGAATCATCATAAATATTTATGAATTAGTCGAATTTGGCTAAGTGTTATATTTGATTCGGATAGATTATTAAATGATATGTGTTATTTAAATGTTCGTATAAAGTAAGTTTGAAATGAGAAAAGATTCGATATATGAAATGATTTGTGTGAGAAATTATAAAGTATTACTATTCAGGGCTTTGAGCCTAGCAAGCCTTGGTGGTGAACTTATAGGTCAGATGCCTAGCGTGCTTATAATGGGTGAATGAATATCAGACCTCTAGTCTTGTAGGCTTATAGCCAGTGAATGAATATCAAACCTCTGGTCTAGCAGGCTTAGTACCGATGTGTGATTCAGCCTTATGCCTAGCAGGTTTTATACCGGTGATTTATAATCTGAGCTTACGCTACGGAATGATTGAGTTATAATGGCAATTGAACAAGCTAAAGCTTATTTATATGAATTAGATTATTAGGTACCGTAAGGTATGTATTAGCATAAGTATATGTTATATGTGATGCTTATTGAATAAGTAAGTTGATAGAAATGTGTTTGTGTATTCGACATTTTGGATATGTGAATAAAATGATATTGAGTTGATATTGTTTACTTGCAAACATGAGAGTATTAAGGCTCATTTGTTTGATGAAAAATGTTTTTCGGAAAACATTTTCCAGATTTTTCGGCGTTTGGTTGATGGAAAATGTTTTCCTTGAGGAAAACATTTTACAAACACGTAAAATGCTTTCTTTGTTCAGTAAACGTCTTACCAAATTTTTTCGGTAAGACATTTTCCAAGCTTTCCCCTTCATCCAGGTACGTTTTCTTCCTCCTTTCTCCCCTTCTTCATTCCTTCTCCTTCTTCTTTCTTTCTCAGCCTATTTCTCTCTTTCTCAAACTTTTTCGGCTTCCTTCTCCTTCCTTCTCTCTATTTCTCGACTTTTTATTTACGCTTTTAGTAGCGTGGAAAAGAAAGAAAGAAAAGCGTCACCCTTTTGCTTTACTTGTCCTCCTCATCCTTTAATTATTCTTATTCTCTTTGTCACTTGCTTTCAAGAGGGTTTATTTATTTATAAGCGCAACAAACCCTAAACCAGATTTCCAATTCTCTCGCTAATGCTTTTATATTAGCATTGTTAATGTTTTCTCGATTTTCCATTGGTCTTTTGGTGTTCCGAAATTGAGTTTCTTTCGACTTTCTTTGATTTTGAGTGGTTACTTTCATTCTTTCTGTCTTAAATTTGAACTTTGATTGTTGGTTTTTTCGGGTTTGTGTTATTTGATTCAGTTTCTATAGATTATTTTTTGTTTGTAATTAATTAGCTTGATAGTTTTGAGTGAAATTCCTCTTTTAAATCTCTTCTTTGAACCTAGAATTTGAAATTTATCATTGGGAGAAAGTCTAGATTCATTAATTGATCAAATTTTCTGGTTAAAGTATCGTTTAAGGTTTGAATGTTATTTTAATTAGCTTAAAAGTTGCTATTCAATATATATATATATGGTTCTTTCATATTGTTGAAATATCACCGTTTGCCTTAAAACATGAGTGGAGAAGGCTAGAGATTGGGATTTGATAATATTTATAAAGGCCCATGCCGTGTATGATTTTGGACTAGATGAAATTCTCATGTCTTTTAAAGTTGGTTATTTTGAACGAGAAGGTGCTTTTGCCTATGATATATGTCTATTTTGTTAGCTTCAATGATAGAGCATGGTGAACGTGTGGCTTTAATCGGATGTGTTCATCTCTGCTTTTATGCGAGCATTTCTTCTTCTTTGCAATGTTATTTGTATATAGCGCCTTTCTCACCAACCACTAGTCAATTCTTACTCAGCACAAATTTTGTATCGGTTTGTTAGCGACCTTATCAAGTATCAAATGGCTATCTGTTACTTCTTGTACATTGCGGGTTGGTTAAGCATTTCTTTTTATGTGTGAATGCCTATATCATTTTGATCAAAGTGGAACTAGTTTATTATTTCCGAATGCCTATATTGTTTTCTTATATGCTAGATGCTTTTCTTACTTTTTATATGGTGATTGCCCCTTGAATTTTCCTTTTATATAAAATAATACCTATGGTCATTGATATCTTTTCCTTTTGTGTTGGGTTATTGGGATCGGGTTTTATGTGGTTTATTCTTACATTGAAGAAGAACATGTACAAGTATCAGTTTACGATATGCATGGACGATATGATTACGATTGTAGTGTTCACACAGTCATCCTTCATTGTGGCCAATATATTTGAAGGAATTCTTTGGTAACTTCTCATTCGAGAATTACGTGTCCTATCTTTGTGCACTTGCACAGATATAGATATGCAAATTTACACCGTCATGAAGATAAAATTGAAAGGGTCTCTTTTGTAATTTTAATCAATTGAATGTTGGTACCTTGATTATATTCTCTCTTTCCTATTCGTCATCCTGTTCTTCTTCTTGCTTAACTTAAGAACTTTTTTCCGTGTTTCTTCTTCCAATACGCTTATTGTCATAAACAATATTTTTGCTTATGTCGTTGGTTTTTCTTTGGAATAACACCATTAATCAAATTATCTCCAAAGAAAACGTGGGAGGGATTTATTGGAGCTTATTACAACTATGATCTCTCGCATTTGTGGTGAGCATAACTTTTTTCTATCTTGAACTTGACTCCATCTTGTTTGTAGTCGATTTCATTTATCTTCTGCAGGTTTTACATTAATAGGATTGGGAAATTCACTAAACTAAAAAGTCAAATAGAATGCAATAGTTTAAACCGGTTCTTTATGAAAAGGTTAATGCGAGTAGCATTTTCAATGCAGCAATACCACTTGTCCTTCTTGATGCTTTAAGGGGCTTGTAATATTCTTTATTTGTTTTTCTTTTTCTCGTGGTATCAACGTTAGGAGTCATAGTTGATATTTTACATTTGTGGATGAGTTTAATAGATTTATGCACTGACAAGCATCTTTCTCACCCTTCATTTGTGAAGGATTATTGAACACCTTGTAATATTTAATGTTGATGCCTTGATTAATGCTTCTTTGAATGACAAGTATAAACATTCATTTTTTATTTTCATTTTCTTTCCAATTTTCATCATAAATCTTTAAAACAACCTTGGGAAGTTATGTTATCGCCTTTTGTGTTATGGTATATATTTTCATATTAGTACGTGTTCATAAACATGACGTAAGATTTTGCATACTTGACTTGCAAATATCTTGGGTCGTTTCAATGGCTAACTTTGTCCAAGGAAGGTAATTATTGGATCGAACTTTTCTTTGATTCTTCAAGAGGCACTAGGTTCTTTTCATTAAACTTATGGTGTGAGGTACTAATTATAGGATTTATCAACTGGTTGGCTTCAATGCGACCCGGTCCATTGTTCAAGCAGTATTATACTTTACCGGATGGATTAGTCAATGGGTAAGTTTACATATATTTCTTATCCGAATCTATTGCCCTAATTATTCTATCGATTGGTATGATTTGGTTTGAGAAGACAGTTGACCGCTTACAAAGTCTATTGAGGGCGAGATTAGGCGGCACAATGTCGACACTTCCATTGTTAGTATCAAGCTCTTGCAACTTTATGGTCTTCCATGTCATTTAGGATTCACAAATGATTTGTTATCCGGATAATGATGTTTATATGCCTTGAGCTTCCTTGGAAGTTTGGTATGCAATGTGACTCTTGAATAATTCCAAACTAACTGTATGAATAATTCACCGAATTTGCGGATCCTCTTTCTTGGCTTGTGGGATCGGATGTGATTGTCGTTGATCCTCCTCGGAAGGATTAGATACAACTTTGATTGATGCATTATGGACCATATCTTCACATAAAGTTAAACCATCTTTGAAAGGGTAGGATGATTACAGATATTTCTAGCCATCCGTAGAGGATATGATGGCGTTCTATCTTGAACACTTCTCAATTGTTATTTGAAACTTGCGTACCTAACGGTTTCAACATGTAGGGAGGAAAGATTTCATTGTAATTTTGTTGTTAAAAATAGATTTTATTAATTGAAATCAAATATTAGTGATTTATTTTTTATCACATATACATATATACTTTAATTCATTTAAAATAATTTCAATTAGTATTAAAAATTGAATTGATAGAAGACTACGAAGAGGATATTGATATATATTAATATCAATGTATGTTTTTGATTTATTAAATGGAAATTTTAAATTTGAATATTGATATATTGATATATTTTCTAAAATAATTTTCCCTTTTGTATTTATTTGTATTTCGATCTTATGAAAAGCTTGCATGTAAGAGACCACATCACCTAGTCGTTCGTTTGTGGGTGAACAACTTGGGAAAATTGCTATTTATGTAGTGTAATATTAGTTATGCACTTAGACAATGTTGTTATTATGAGTGTACTACTAATTATGCATTTGGATAATATTATTAATTTTAGTATTAATTGTGGTTTGGAAGTTTATTTATAATTATTCAATCCTTGTTTCTTATTTTTTTAACACAATTACAAAACTTGACTTTAGTTGTTTTCATTTTATGAGGTTAATAATGTAGCTTAATAATTGAGTATTATTATATATTTAATTTTATTTATTTATTTATAAAAATCATTGCAATATATGTAAAAACAATTTAAAATATAAAAATTTATTAATATGTATATAAAATTTATTAATATATGTAAAAACGACTTTTACGGAAAATATTTTCGGAAAAGCGCCAAACAATGAAAATATCTTACAGATTTATCCAAACACTGAAAATATTTTACATAAATTATTTTCGAGAAAAGTAAATCATTTTCCAAAATCATTTTTCTGGAAAACATTTCTTTATAAACAAACGAGCCTAAATGGATGAATGAGTGTTATACATATATAAGATCGACCATGTGGTAATTTATATATATGTATACATTCGATTATGTGGGATTACTTTATATGCTCATGGAAGTTGTTATTTGGTTGTATATATATATATATATATATATATATTAATTGAGGTGCCTTTGATTACTCTTACAATTAAAGTAGATATTGATAAATGTTTTGGCTATGAAAGGATATAAGCATTTGGCTATAATAATTTATATGTGTGATGTTATTAAATAAATGTTACAACTTATTCGGTTTACTATGATTGATTATCCAACTGATTTGTTAAGCTTGCTTAAGACTTACTAAGCTAAGTTAGCTTACTCTGTGTGTTTGTTATTCTGTTTTATAGATTTTTGTCTCAAGCTTCGAGCTCAGGGGATCGTCACTAAAGTCATCCACACTATCGACTTATTTTGGTACCTTTAAAGTCTATATTTTGAACTTAAGGCATGTATAGGCTAGCTTAATATTTGGATAATATTTTGCTAATGTATATAAGCCATGCGAAAATGGCTATACTTGTGTATAAGTATGATTAATTTATGGAGATTAAATGAAACAGTTTTTGGTTAACAGCAGTAATGTGATTTTGAAAAATCACCAAAAATAGGATAAATGGAATTAGAGAGTGAATAAGATATAGAATTAAATCTTATTATGTCTATTTTCATATGAAAGAAACAGAGTAGGCAAAGGAATTTTATATTGTGAGATATTTAAATTTTAGTGACTGGTTCGAATGACTTCGTGATTCCCTGCTCTGTCTTGGAAAAATTGTTAAAATTGTACAAAAATAATCATGGAGCATAGTCTATATGCTTAGAATCCTTAATGAGTGTATTTTTGATTGGAATAAACAAGAACATTATTGAAATTCTGTATAATGAGATAACTGAGTTTTTGTAAAGATAGGTTAGAACCATCAAACAGTGAAATTGGGGAAACTTTGATGAATAAACTGTACTAATTGGCCACATGAAAAATTCTGGAAAAATTTTGGTGAGAAGATATATGAGTCTAGTTTCAAGGAAAATTTATGGATCTAAATTTGAGTTTTGTAACTCGAGTTATAGTCAATTTAGTCAACATGACGCAGTTGGACAGCTTTAATTTTATGCCCCGAATTAGTAGTCAAGTCTAGTAATGCCTCATACTTGACTCAAGCAATGGTCTCGGTAAGGGTGTTACATTTCTACATCATGACTTTAGAAAGCGACACCTCGACTTTAGCATTTCACGTTGCGAGTGTCACTCACTGTTTGGCACTATCCTATAGCTTGATCAGTCAACATTGTGCCTTTGGATTCCAAACGTTGTGGAGTTGCATGGGACATTTGGTTCTTCAAATCCAAACGGTTAGCGTGGTCACAACTTCCAATCTTTTAACGTCACTACCTCAACGTTGGTCACCTTATGCCATCTTAGTCCCCCACATTGCGACGTCAAACAACTCAATGCTGGGGCATGACTTTCTGTTTGTCAAGCCTTCAAACCTTTATGTCCTTAGTCTTCCACTCATCAACACATTATCAAAAACACACTTTATGCATCGTATATTACCAAAACTCTAAAATAACATCAAAATGCTAAAAGTGATACAAAACATAAACATATCCATTAATGACCTAAAACATGATTTGACCCTAAAACGATTCAATTTCACTCAGAAGTAAGCTAAAACAAGCATGAGAGGACATTCATTGTATATACATAATTATCCCTTATCAATCACCCAGCTTTCATAAATTTATGTCTATTTGCGACCACTTGTTGACGAGTTAAAACAACTATGGGTGGTGTTCGGACATTTGATGCAATGAGAAAAGAGAACTTTAATTTACGTGCGGCATTAATGTGGACTATTAACGACTTTTCGACTTATGCTAATTTATCCGGTTGGAGTACTAAGGGCGTTATGCTTGTCCGTGTTGTCTTTATGAACATGTTCGCAATGGTTATATAATGGAAAGAAGTTTTCTTACATGGGGCATCGTCGATGGTTACCGAAAAATCATACATTTAGATTTGAGTGCTTAGTTTGATGGTGCTGAAGAGTTCGGATCACTCCTTCGCAAACCGGTGGATCTGAAATATTGTTAATGTTGAAAGATATGAATTTTATTTATGGAAAGATGAATCAACAAGCAAACCCGCATAGAAATAGAAGATCTAGGGATAAATCGATGATGAATCGATGAAGAGAATGATCCTAATGAGGCGGACTTGTGGAAAAAAAAGTATTTTTTGAGTTGCCTTATTAGGAACATCGACTTTACGCCATAACCTTGATGTCATGCACATAGAAAAATGTCTGCGAGAACATCATTGGGACTATTTTGAATGTCGATGGAAAATCAAAAGATAATCTTGAGTCGACTTGATTTAGTCCACATGGGAATTCGCGTGAGCTTCATCCCGAGCACTTTCGAATATGAAATATCGATTGCCGTCGCTATTTTTTCAATGTCGAAGACGGAGAAGAAGTGTTACATGCGGTGTTGAAGGATATAAAGGTCCGGATGCATATGCATCAAATATATCGCGATGTGTAAGTCTTAAGGATCGAAGATTATATGGCTTAAAATCGCATGACTATCACATATTGATGCAAGACTTCGCGGTTGCTATGCGGTGTTGTATGTCGAAAAAGTTGACGGCTCTCGTAATTGAACTCAAATATAATGAAAGGCATTTGTGGTAAAGTTTTGAATGTTCAAGAACTTGAGAGACTACAAGATCGAGCCGCATTAACTTTATACAATCTGGAGAAGATATTCCCGCCTTCCTTCTTCACTATCATGGTGCACTTGTTAATTCATCTCCCGCGTGAAGCACTTATTGGTGGACCCATTTTCTATCGATGGATGTATCCCATTGAAAGGTCTTACTTTATTTGCAAAATATTCATTCATTCATTAAATGCCTTTATTTCCAACTTTTGATAATGTGGTATATCGTGTTTAGGTTCCTTTCCAAATTGAAGTCATCTTCTTGCAATAAGCGTTATCCGGAAGGATCAATTGCCGAGGATACTTGGCGGAGGAATGTATGACTTTACATTGAGGTATTTGGAAGATGTTGAAACAAGAATGAAACAGACCAAGTAGAAATCTGGGATCACAAATCATAATTTGGTGAAACATATTTATTTCAAAGTTTGAGAACCGTCGGAGAGTCAAAATTATAGAATTAGGCGATAGATCGTGGGTCCAAGCACATCGATCGTTCTTTTTCATCACGATTCAATGGAACCATTTTGAAGTCGTTCTACAATTTGATAAATACTCATCAATTATGATTTGTTTATTTTCTAACAAAGTAAAACCTTTTTCTTAGTAGTGAGTACAAACAAATATTGAGAGCTCATTCACGATCTCGAAGATTAAATCGACGAGAAATTAATAAGTTGTTCGCAGAATCATTCCATGAATGGTTAAGCCAAATGGTATGCAATTTAAATTTTCATTGACAAGTAATAATATTTTCTCATAACATTCATAATTACTCGATTTACTTTCGACTCAATAGGTTTGGAGTCGAAATGAAGTAAATAATGACGTTAAATGGCTTTCACAAGGTCCAAGCAGAATAGTTAAAAGATATAGTGGCTTCCTCATCAGCGGATCTGATTTCATACAAGGTATCGCGAGAGATTGAGGAGAACCCAAAATGCGGAATTGTTGTTAATTCTTGATTACAAGTTATGCTAGTGCTAGGGACGATGTCCGATTAGGGAATTTGGAATATTACGGACTTATTATCGACATCATTGAGTTGGATTATTACGACAAATGCAAAGTTGTCCTATTTCAAGTGATTGGGCTGATGTGAATACGGCTCATGAATTAAAAAGCGATCAATATGGCTTTACAATGGTGAATTTCTCGATTAATTCACAGGAGAACAAGCGATGGATGCCAGCCGTATGTTTTTCTTCCCAAGTTAAACAAGTTTTTACTCGGAAGATCCAATTGATGAGGGTTGATACGTTGTACTTGAAACACCCTAGAGACTTCTTCGACATTGGCGGTGGAAATAGAGATGACATAGTGAAAGATCGAAACTTTGCCTTTTCGAACAAAACTTAACGAAAATATCCTAGTACTAGTCAACAATTTCAATGGGTTCGTTAGGATGTGGACGAAGATATTTACGAAATATGATGTAGTAAGATTTAACGATTTATTATTTATATGTAATATTATAATTTTCATGTTGGTCATGTTATATAATTTTCATGTGTATTGCGGAAAAATGCCTAGAAGACGATTACGAGATTTAAATATTGTCCACGAAACTCCAAATCCGGAAGAAGCTAATAGTAGTGAGCAATAAGCAGTTGTTGGATCTTCTACTCTGGGACATAGATGACGAGCACGGAGAATTTGAAAGTAATGTTAAGTTTATTTTACATGCATGTTGAATTTTATTATTGATTCATTTTCAATTTTAATATAATAATATATCATTTTTCAATTTGAAGGTGGTGGGGCGCTTGAGATCGAGGGCGTACCTTACTTAAAGATTTATCGACTTAGAGCCTCACGATCATGTTAAAGTAAGGAGAAACAATGATGGTCACTGTTGGATCTGAAGCCCATTGTTAGGAGGCTATTTGGGCATTTAGTATGAAATCCCAATATGTTGCCCATTAACTACAAATCATGGCATCACATGCACGATGCAAACAAAAATCGAGCTCTCGAAAATATTAAGGTAATAAAAGCGTGAATGTAATTTATAATACTTTAATTTAATTTTCATTTATATTAACTTTTATACTTTTTTCTTGGACTAGATTTAATTTAGAGGTCTCATGACTATGTTAAGAAGACATTGGGTAAAAATGGAGAGACAATAAAAGCACGCTCAAAAACAATATTTCAAGAAAGACATAAGCCTCGACGAAAAATTAAGAAATGTTCCACAGAATGTTGAGGTACCAATGGGAAGATCAAGTTAGATTTTGGAATTCAAAAAAGGAGAGGTATTATGTACATCTAAAATCGTATAAATTATTTGGTTTATAGTATTTACTATATATATAATTCAAATTGCATTATGTAGGACCGTGAGCGAGTTGGAATAAGCAATGACGAAACAAAAATTCACGCACGGCGGGGTTTTAGAAGTTTTGCTTGTGTAGGTGACCTTGCCGAGGTATTATAATTTATTAATTACATCAAATATTAATTACTTTATACTATTAAATTATATTTTTACGCTAAAATGTAGGAAACTTATTTGGTCAAAAAGTTGGATAGCGTTCGACTTTTGACATTCTGTATAGAAAGAAGGATGGATCTCCGATGACATCCAAAGTGCGAAATTTTGGTATATTTACTTAATAAAATTTTATTTTTTATAAATATTTCTACCGTTTAATTATAATAGTTTAATTCATCGTTTATAGTTTTAAATTTATAATGTTCAATTATGTTGCATTCTTTCTTATTTATATATTTCGTTTCTAACTCTTTCGTTGATTTATTAGGATAAACTAAAGGAGAAGAAGGCCGAGTATGAAGCGGCTGCTTCGTCTGATAGTTCTGTTAATCTTGAGGAGATTGATAACAAAATTATTACAGATGTTTTGGGTCTGAAAGGTACATTGCTTCATTGATAGTTACGCTAATCTTTAGTATATTTTAATAGAATTATCACCGATGTTTTGGTCTTGAAAGGTATGGTGGGTTCGATTTAAAGGATCCGGTGTTACCCGACCCCAATATTTTGGATCCGCCTCCAGCAGTACATGCCTTGGGGTCAATCTCATGCTAAAGTTGAGGCTACAAAACCAGATAGCTCGAGATGAAAGAAAGCACGGTTGAGCGAGGCGACAAATTCTTGATGTTCAAAAGAAAATATGAAGAACTCGATAGCAACTTAAAAGCGGATCGAAGCGGCACAAGCAAGGGAGGGCGATGGCGAGAGAAGCGGCAACAGTGTGAGGGGAGGCGAGCGATGTCGATGCTAGCGAGCGAGCAGAAAATCTGAAGAGCTCCAAGCCGACTTGACATATGATGCGAGATGTTTGACGATCGTACAAACCGCCATCTTAGACATTTAGTTTTTCGTTGTAAGAAGTTTTGACATTATTACATTTAACATTATTGTTACAATATTTTCGATTATCATTCATTTAATTTATTAAATTTCAAGTATCATTTAAATTAATGTATTGATTGTGATTTTTATGCTAAATTTTTGTTTTGCGTTGGAATTATATCTTTGTTATTGGTTGGTTTTAGTGCGGGAGGGTATATATTGAAAAATTTTCATTTTTTAAATCAGTACAAATTAGCGGCGTTTGTACAAAAGCGCTTAAATCGAAATTTTGAGGCATTTTGGTAGCGTAGCTAAAGCCCTGACTTTTAGCGGTGTTTTTGAAAAGCATACTAAAGCCCGACATTTAGCGGCGTTTTTGGGAAAGCGTATTAAAGCCCACGACATTTAGCGTTTTTGGGAAAGCGCTAAAGCCCTGACTTTTAACTGCGTTTTTGGGAAGCGCCGCTAAAGCCTGACTTTTAGCGTTTTTTTGGGAAAGCCGCTAAAGCCCGACTTTTAGCGGTGTTTTTGGGAAGCGCTAAAGCCCATTGTTTTAGTGGCGCTTTTATTAACAATGCTAAAAGTCGAGATCTTTAGCGGTGTTTTTTAGCATAAACGCCGCAAAAATTTTCGGTAGTATTAGCGGCGTTTTTTGTGGCGCTTGAAAAGCGCCAAATACTTTTTATGGCGCTTATAAGCGCCGCTAAATGCCCAAAAAATGCCGCTTAAAGTCATTTTCTTTGTAGTGGTGGGCCCATTTTACCGAAATGTTTTAAGGTTGCAGGTGCCCAAGTCATTGTGAACCTCTTTGTAGGGTCGATGGCGCTACTTAGACCCTAAATATGTGAAATTGATTGAATGATATCTATACTAGGCATGTTAATATCTAAACTGAATATATGTACTGAAATTGCATAATAGCATGTCATTTATTGTGTGTTGCATTGCATTGGGTTGGGGGTTGTCATTCGGAGGAAGTGTACTGAAAGGCTTTAAGCCTAATTTACTGGCAACTCATCTGCAAACTATTGTATTGTGCCGCATTCGGTACTACTTGGAGTGTAGGGATGGGTGGGTTAATTATATCCCACATGGAGTGTAGGGTTGGGCGGAGATGGTGTGTAGAAATTTGGTTGGGTAGGATTTTGCTCTGACTGGCTATTCTTGCTCTCGATCTTGTGATGGGCTAAAACCCTCGCATTTTGACATTGTACTAAGATGGGCTAAGGCCCAAACTATCATTGATCTTTGAAAGGGCTTAGGCCCAATCTTGTTCAACTATGCATTGTGAATCTGATTATTTGTTTGTTTCTGCGGGATTACACTTTGAGTTTACGTAAACTCACCCTTTTTGTTTAATGTGCACAGGTAATCCCAGACTTAGACGGATCGGTGAGACGGAGGACTCAATGGTGACCACAACAATTTTTAGACTTCATGGTTTTCAATTTACGATTTATGATTTGATTATTATTGATTATTTGTGTTGTAATTTAAGGACCCTTTGGGACTTTGGTTTTAAATTTGGGTTTTTATTTATTTATTTTACTTTATGGATTTATACTTGCTAGTCGTAGGAAATTTAGTTTTCAAAAGTTAAAGTAATTTCTAAACACATGATCACCTAGACTGTTTTATTAAAGCTTCCACAACGAGGGATGTTTCAAAACAAATGTTTTAAATGAATAGAGGCGACTTCCTAAGTTCTAACAAAGGTTTACTAAAGATAATAACATAGAATGTTTTCATCGTAACAATGAGGTTTCAAAAACACTATCGTGTGACATTGCGAATCTGACCATAACGTCTAAATTTGGGTTTGGGGTGTTACATGTTTGATAAACATAGCTTCCCATTTCAAATATTTATATCAACATCTTAGGTTCACATGTCTTGACCACATAACATTTCATATATATATATATATATATATATATATTAGTTTAAGATACTGGGAAATACTCACAAGCTATGACTATAACATGTAGCTGTATATGCTCACACAAGTCGTGAAATGGGCACCTCACATGAGTTGTGGGTCAGGATGTTAGGCTACGATCTTTGCTCACATGAGTGTGAAGAATCCATGACAAATGCATGACCTCGACCACTAGTAGGACACCCAAGACTAGCACCGAAATTGTAAATAACCTCTAATGACATGTCATTTGTATCCTAAGTATTCATGAGGTTCAAATGGGACACATTTCATATCTGAATCCTTTAACTTCTTTTCCATTATACCATTTCAAACTCACATCCATGTATTTCACATTTTCCAATCATAGTACTCAACTTAAATAGCATCACAACTTAGTCCAACTCATCACATAGTAATCTCAAAAGTTAAACTCAATTACAACATAAATAGATCGTATTAAATCAAAAACAACAAATAATTAATTTGATCAATTTACGAACTTACCTCGACTAAAACGATTGCAAAATCAAACCCAACGACAAGTCTGAAACTTTAACTTTTCCTCGACTTAAATCCTATCGGTTTATTTCTTGATCTAGACCGTAATTTCATTCAATTAATACAATTCCAAAACTCAAATAAATAGGTTTATACAATTAAGTCCTTCCAACATCATTTTACAAAAGTACCCTAATATTTTACCTTTTATACAATTTGGTCCCTAAACCTAAACTCACAAATTAACCACAATTAATAAAAACCATGCTAGCCGATTTTAGTGAGGGTCAATTACAACCCATATTTCTCATCATTTCACATTATTTTAATGAGTTTTACTATTTAAACAATTTATTCCCTAAACATTAAAATTACTAAAATCACTTAACAAAGTAAGCAACTATCAACCTAGCTTAATATTCTATCAATTAAATTCACAAGCACACTTAAAATATTTATGGTAAGTCCCTAAACTTTTAACAATTTTACGAATTGACCCTCGAATTAGCTAGATTAAGCCACAACATTATCAAAAATATAAAAGTTGCAAAGCGAAATTCAAAAGGACTTACATGCACAAATTGAAGCTTGGCAGAACCTTAACTCAACAATGTCTTCCTTTCATGTTTTGGTTGGGTTGGGAAAAATAGAAGAAAAAGATGACTTATCAAATGTCATGTTTTTCTTTTTTTATTATTAAATTATTATTTTAGCATTTTAATATAAAATTAATATATAATCAATTTATTTCTACACCAAACCGTCCACTATGATATAATTATGGCTAAATTGCCATTTAAAACCATCCAACAATTAATTTGAACCCATTTAGCCATTATAAACCAATAGCGATTAATTTTGTATCTTTTATGATTTAGTCCTTTTCTTTAATTAAAAATCAAATCATTAAAATTTTGGACCGAACTTTAATATACCTATGTAGTAAGCCCTTAAATATTTAATAAAAATATTTACGAGCTCGGTTTATAGAAATGAGATCACGAAACCTCATTTTTAAAACCACTTGACTTTAAGGACAACCACTTGAACTTAACTATTCATTCAAATAACATAAATTATCAAATTAATATTTATTTTTATACTATATTTGACATATAAATATTAAATAATAATATTTATGGACTCACTCGTCAGTTGTGGCCCCAAAACCACTATTTTGACACCACTAAAAATGGGTTGTTACACTTAAAATTGCAAGTTTTGTGAGGTGGTATTGTAGAAAGCGGTATGTGACGTTGTGGCGTTAATGTATGTCGCCACGATGAGAAATGGCACAGAATGTCACGTTAAGACTAGGAACCACATCGTCTCAACGAGGCCAAATATTGAGTAATCTGCGATGTCAAGTTGGCGATGTCATGGCGTGGCAAAGCATTTGGCGACATCACAACTTGGTAATGTTGGCGTCACGACACCAATCTTGTGTTTTGTAAATATTACAATTCGGTCCTAATTTGATCTCGAGTTAACTTAAAAGTTTTAAAGCTCGTTTAGGACTCGAGAATGATTCTATATTGTATTGTTTGTTTAAAATTTTTATGAATAATAGCTTGATGATGTGAATTCATATTTAATTTGATCATAGTTGCTCAAGCAACAAATGTGGTACATTGTAGCTCGGACACGATGATCGAGTCGGGTATAGGGTGTTCTGGTCATCTACTAATAAAAGTTGTCTTTCCAGTATTACAATCCGACCATGTAATATCGCTTAGTATTAGTTAAGCGTTAGATAACCATTAAGCCAATATTTGCTTTCATTTTGCTTTGCATGCAAAAACTATTGAAGACAATATACAATGATATTAACCTAATTTGTTTGAAAAAATACAAGTGTACTTAACCAAAAATACTACACTTAGGACACCAGATCCAACATCAACATCATACTTCACGAATGATCTTTTCTTGTACAATGAGCAAGGTATTAACGTCATGGCCTCAGGTTTCTTGTAACAGTCTGGTTTATACCCTAGTCGAAACAGTGGTTTCGGGACCACGAATCCGAGTCTGAATAATATTTTAATATTATTTTCTTTGCCGTTGATATGTGACTAAGCATGTGCTAAATTTCCGTAAGTTAATTTGTTCGTTTGTATGTTTAATTTGACAAAAGGATTTAATTGCATTAAATGTGAAAGTTACTTGCTATTTATTAAAACACCTATGTGATGTGGCTTTATAAATGTGAGGTCTTATGTGGCAATTAAGCCAACCTTATGGTTAGTGGATGACAATGACTAATGTTATACAATTATATTATATGTTTATTACATTTCTTGTAATAGTTAAAGTTGTATTTTATTTATTTTATAAGTTATGTTTATAATATAATAAAAGAAACATAAGAAAGTGGTCTCATTTTATCATTTCTTCAAACCATAAAAGAAAAAGAAAGAAAACTTTGGCTAGTATTCGGCTATTACAAGCTTAAATTCAAGGTTAGTTTTGATCGGTTTTGATAATTTCTACGTTTTTGCAATCGTTGCTTTGAAAACTACAAAACCCATGTATTAATTTTGTGAATTGATGATGTTTGTGTGATATGTCATTGATGATATGTCAAGCTTTTTGATGTTTTTTTGTGTTAAATGAAAGGTATGAGCTAGATGAACATACTTTATTCTTAAATTTTATGAAATGGAGTAATTTGGATTAAATTGTTAAAATAAATTTTGAGGACTAAAATGTAAAATAAATGAAATGCATGGGCTTGTATGAATACTATGAACATTCGGTAGTTAAAGTGTGTGGACAAATTTTGTGTATTTTGTGTTTTGTGCAAATAGGACTAAATTGTAAAAGTGTGAAATAATAGGGAAAAATGGTAATTTGCCCATTTATGTGTTTTAGGACTAAATTGAATGTAAATGTGTTTGAATGAGCTTAATTTGAATATGTTTAGATCAAGAACAAAGGAAAAGCAGACTTGGATCGGGAAAAGCAAAAATAATCGAATAAGCCGCTTTTTATCGTCCGAAGCGATATCCGAGGTAAGTCTCTAAGCAAATAATATTGTCCGACGATATCGAGGTAAGTCTCTAAGCAAATAATCATCATAAATTGATTATGTAATTTAGTATATCTTGAAATTTGGAATCATCATAAATATTTATGAATTAGTCGAATTTGGCTAAGTGTTATATTTGATTCGGATAGATTATTAAATGATATGTGTTATTTAAATGTTAAATGCAGTAAGTTTGAAATGAGAAAAGATTCGATATATGAAATGATTTGTGTGAGAAATTATAAAGTATTACTATTCGGGCTTTGAGCTAGCAAGCCTTGGGTGGTGAACTTATAAGTCAGATGCCTAGCGGGCTTATAATGGGTGAATGAATATCGGACCTCTAGTCTTGTAGGCTTATAGCCGTGAATGAATATCAAACCTCCGGTCTAGCGGGCTTAAATCGATGTGTGATTGACCTTATGCCTAGCGAGGTTTTATCTGGGTGATTTATAATCTGAGCTTACGCTACGGAATGATTGAGTTATAATGGCAATTGAACAAGCTAAAGCTTATTTATATGAATTAGATTATTCGGTAGTAAGGTATGTATTGGCATAAGTATATGTTATATGTGATGCTTATTGAATAAGTAAGTTGATAGAAATGTGTTTGTGTATTCGACATTTTGGATATGTGAATAAAATGATATTGAGTTGATATTGTTTACTTGCAAACATGAGAGTATTAAGGCTCTGTTTGTTTGATGAAAAATGTTTTTGGAAAACATTTTCCAGATTTTTCGGCGTTTGGTTGATGGAAAATGTTTTCCTTGAGGAAAACATTTTACAAACACGGTAAATGCTTTCTTTGTTCAGTAAAGCGTCTTACCAAATTTTTTCGGTAAGACATTTTCCAAGCTTTCCCTTCATCCAGTCGTTTTCTTCCTCCTTTCTCCCTTCTTCATTCCTTCTCCTTCTTCTTTCTTTCTCACCTATTTCTCTCTTTCTCAAACTTTTTGGCTTCCTTCTCCTTCCTTCTCTATTTCTCGGACTTTTTATTTACGCTTTTAGTAGCGGGAAAAGAAAGAAAGAAAAGCGTCACCCTTTTGCTTTACTTGTCCTCCTCATCCTTTAATTATTCTTATTCTCTTTGTCACTTGCTTTCAAGAGGGTTTATTTATTTATAAGCGCAACAAACCCTAAACCCAGATTTCCAATTCTCTCGCTAATGCTTTTATATTAGCCATTGTTAATGTTTTTCTCGATTTTCATTGGTCTTTTGGTGTTCCGAAATTGAGTTTCTTTCGACTTGAGCTTTTGATTTTGAGTGGTTACTTTCATTCTTTCTTGTCTTAAATTTGAACTTTGATTGTTGGTTTTTTACGGGTTTGTGTTATTTGATTCGGTTTCTATAGATTATTTTTTGTTTGTAATTAATTAGCTTGATAGTTTTGAGTGAAATTCCTCTTTTAAATCTCTTCTTGAACCTAGAATTTGAAATTTATCATTGGGAGAAAGTCTAGATTCATTAATTGATCAAATTTTCTGGTTAAAGTATCGTTTAAGGTTTGAATGTTATTTTAATTAGCTTAAAAGTTGCTATTCAATATATATATATATGGTTCTTTCATATTGTTGAAATATCCTTGTTTGCCTTAAAACATGAGTGGAGAAAGGCTAGAGATTGGGATTTGATAATATTTATAAAGGCCCATGCCGTGTATGATTTTGGACTAGATGAAATTCTCATGTCTTTTTAAAGTTGGTTATTTTGAACGGAAGGTGCTTTTGCCTATGATATATGTCTATTTTGTTAGCTTCAATGATAGAGCATGGTGAGCGTGTGGCTTTAATGGATGTGTTCATCTACTTTTTATGGCGCATTTCTTCTTCAACTGCAATGTTATTTGTATATGGCGCCTTCTCCTCACAACCACTAGTCAATTACATTACTCAGGACAAATTTTGTATCGGTTTGTTAGCGACCTTATCAAGTATCAAATGGCTATCTGTTACTTCTTGTACATTGCGAGTTGGTTAAGCATTTCTTTTATGTGTGAATGCCTATATCATTTTGATCAAAGTGGAACTAGTTTATTATTTCCGGAATGCCTATATTGTTTTCTTATATGCTAGATGCTTTTCTTACTTTTTATATGGTGATTGCCCCTTGAATTTTCCTTTTATATAAAATAATACCTATGGTCATTGATATCTTTTCCTTTTGTGTTGGGTTATTGGGATCGGGTTTTATGTGGTTTATTCTTACATTGAAGAAGAACATGTACAAGTATCGATTTACAATATGCATGGACGCATATGATTACGATTGTAGTGTTCACAGTCATCCTTCACTTGTGGCCAATATATTTGAAGGAATTCTTTGGTAACTTCTCATTCGAGAATTACGTGTCCTATCTTTGTGCACTTGCACGATATAGATATGCAAATTTACAATCATGAAGATAAAATTGAAAGGGTCTCTGTTTTGTAATTTTAATCAATTGAATGTTGGTACCTTGATTATATTCTCTCTTTCCTATTCGTCATCCCGTTCTTCTTCTTGCTTAACTTAAGAACTTTTTCCAGTGTTTCTTCTTCCAGTAAAGCTTATTGTCATAAACAATATTTTTGCTTATGTCGTTGGTTTTTTCTTTGGAAGAACACCATTAATCAAATTATCTCCAAAGAAAACGTGGGAGGGATTTATTGGAGCTTCTGTTACAACTATGATCTCTGCATTTGTGGTGAGCATAACTTTTTTTTCTATCTTGAACTTGACTCCATCTTGTTTGTAGTCAGGATTTCATTTATCTTCTGCAGGTTTTACATTAATAGGATTGGGAAATTCACTAAACTAAAAAAGTCAAATAGAATGCAATAGTTTAAACTGGTTCTTTATGAAAAGGTTAATGCAGTAGTAGCATTTTCAATGCAGGCAATACCACTGTCCTTACTGATGCTTTAAGGGGCTTGTAATATTCTTTATTTGTTTTTCTTTTTCTCTGTGGTATCAACGTTAGGAGTCATAGTTGATATTTTACATTTGTGGATGAGTTTAATAGATTTATGCACTGACAAGCATCTTTCTCACCCTTCATTTGTGAAGGATTATTGAACACCTTGTAATATTTAATGTTGATGCCTTGATTAATGCTACTGAATGACAAGTATAAACATTCATTTTTTATTTTCATTTTCTTTCCAATTTTCATCATAAATCTTTAAAACAACCTTGGGAAGTTATGTTATGCGCCTTTTGTGTTATGGTATATATTTTCATATTAGTACGTGTTCATAAACATGACGTAAGATTTTGCATACGCCACTTGCAAATATCTTGGGTCGTTTCAATAGCTAACTTTGTCCAAGGAAGGTAATTATTGGATCGAACTTTTCTTTGATTCTTCAAGAGGCACTAGGTTCTTTTCATTAAACTTATGGTGTGAGGTACTAATTATAGGATTTATCAAGCTGGTTGGCTTCAATGCGACCGGTCCATTGTTCAAGCAGTATTATACTTTACCGGGATGGATTAGTCAATGGGTAAGTTTACATATATTTCTTATCTCGAATCTATTGCCCTAATTATTCTATCGGTTGGTATGATTTGGTTTGAGAAGACAGTTGACCGCTTACAAAGTCTATTGAGGCGGATTAGGCGGCACAATCTTGACACTTCCATTGTTAGTATCAAGCTCTTGCAACTTTATGGTCTTCCATGTCATTTAGGATTCACAAATGATTTGTTATCCGAGATAATGATGTTTATATGCCTTGAGCTTCCTTGGAAGTTTGGTATGCAATGTGACTCTTGAATAATTCCAAACTAACGTATGAATAATTCACCAATTTGCGGGATCCTCTTTCTTGGCTTGTGGGATCGGATGTGATTGTCGTTGATCCTCCTCGGAAGGATTAGATACAACTTTGATTGATGCATTATGGACCATATCTTCACATAAAGTTAAACCATCTTTGAAAGGGTAGGATGATTACGTATATTTCTAGCCATCCGTAGAGGATATGATGGCGGTTCTATCTTGAACACTTCTCAATTGTTATTTGAAACTTGCATTAACGGTTTTCAACATGTAGGGAGGAAAGATTTCATTGTAATTTTGTTGTTAAAAAATAGATTTTATTAATTGAAATCAAATATTAGTGATTTATTTTTTATCACATATACATATATACTTTAATTCATTTAAAATAATTTCAATTAGTATTAAAAATTGAATTGATAGAAGACTCTGAAGAGGATATTGATATATATTAATATCAATGTATGTTTTATTTGTTAAATGGAAATTTTAAATTTGAATATTGATATATTGATATATTTTCTAAAATAATTTTCCCTTTTGTATTTATTTGTATTTCGATCTTATGAAAAGCTTGCATGTAAGAGACCACATCACCTAGTCGATTCGTTTGTGGGTGAACAACTTGGGAAAATTGCTATTTATGTAGTGTAATATTAGTTATGCACTTAGACAATGTTGTTATTATGAGTGTACTACTAATTATGCATTTGGATAATATTATTAATTTTTAGTATTAATTGTGGTTTGGAAGTTTATTTATAATTATTCAATCCTTGTTTCTTATTTTTTTAACACAATTACAAAACTTGACTTTAGTTGTTTTCATTTTATGAGGTTAATAATGTAGCTTAATAATTGAGTATTATTATATATTTAATTTTATTTATTTATTTATAAAAATCATTGCAATATATGTAAAAACAATTTAAAATATAAAATTTATTAATATGTATATAAAATTTATTAATATATGTAAAAAGCAACTTTTACGGAAAATATTTTCGGAAAAGCGCAAAACAATGAAAATATCTTACAGATTTATCCAAACACTGTAAAATATTTTACAGAAATTATTTTCGGAAAAGTAAATCATTTTCCAAAATCATTTTTCGGAAAACATTTTACGCTAAACAAACGAGCCTAAATGGATGAATGAGTGTTATACATATATAAGATCGACCATGTGGTAATTTATATATATGTATACATTCGATTATGTGGGATTACTTTATATGCTCATGGAAGTTGTTATTTGGTTGTATATATATATATATATATATATATATTAATTGAGGTGCCTTTGATTACTCTTACAATTAAAGTAGATATTGATAAATGTTTTGGCTATGAAAGGATATAAGCATTTGGCTATAATAATTTATATGTGTGATGTTATTAAATAAATGTTACAACTTATTCGGTTTACTATGATTGATTATCCAACTGATTTGTTAAGCTTGCTTAAGACTTACTAAGCTAAGTTAGCTTACTCGTGTGTTTGTTATTACATTTTATAGATTTTTGTCTCAAGCTTGAGCTCGGGGATCGTCACTAAAGTCATCCACACTATCGACTTATTTTGGTACCTTTAAAGTCTATATTTTGAACTTAAGGCATGTATAGGCTAGCTTAATATTTGGATAATATTTTGCTAATGTATATAAGCCATGCAAAATGGCTATACTTGTGTATAAGTATGATTAATTTATGGAGATTAAATGAAACAGTTTTTGGTTAACAGCAGTAATGTGATTTTGAAAAATCACCAAAAATAGGATAAATGGAATTAGAGAGTGAATAAGATATAGAATTAAATCTTATTATGTCTATTTTCATATGAAAGAAACAGAGTAGGCAAAGGAATTTTATATTGTGAGATATTTAAATTTTAGTGACTGGTTACGAATGACTTCGTGATTCCCTGCTCTGTCTTGGAAAAATTGTTAAAATTGTACAAAAATAATCATGGAGCATAGTCTATATGCTTAGAATCCTTAATGAGTGTATTTTTGATTGGAATAAACAAGAACATTATTGAAATTCTGTATAATGAGATAACTGAGTTTTTGTAAAGATAGGTTAGAACCATCAAACAGTGAAATTGGGGAAACTTTGATGAATAAACTGTACTAATTGGCCACATGAAAAAATTCTGGAAAAATTTTGGTGAGAAGATATATGAGTCTAGTTTCAAGGAAAATTTGCGGATCTAAATTTCGAGTTTTGTAACTCGAGTTATGGTCAATTTAGTCAACATGACGCAGTTGGACAGTTTTAATTTTTATGCCCCGAATTAGTAGTCAAGTCTAGTAATGCCTCATACTTGACTCTGGCAATGGTCTCGGGTAAGGGGTGTTACATTTCTACATCATGACTTTAGAAAACGACACCTCGACTTTAGCATTTCACGTTGCAGTGTCACTCACTGTTTGGCACTATCCCTATAGCTTGATCAGTCAACATTGTGCCTTTGGATTCCAAACGTTGTGGAGTTGCATGGGACATTTGGTTCTTCAAATCCAAACGGTTAGCGTGGTCACAACTTCCAATCTTTTAACGTCACTACCTCAACGTTGGTCACCTTATGCCATCTTAGTCCCCACATTGCGACGTCAAACAACTCAATGCTGGGGCATGACTTTCTGTTTGTCAAGCCTTCAAACCTTTATGTCCTTAGTCTTCCACTCATCAACACATTATCAAAAACACACTTTATGCATCGTATATTACCAAAACTCTAAAATAACATCAAAATGCTAAAAGTGATACAAAACATAAACATATCCATTAATGACCTAAAACATGATTTGACCCTAAAACGATTCAATTTCACTCAGAAGTAAGCTAAAACAAGCATGAGAGGACATTCATTGTATATACATAATTATCCCTTATCAATCACCCAGCTTTCATAAATTTTCAATTTAGGTATTGAAAATAAAAAGTTTGTAATATGGGCACTATCGTTACATACAATTATCATTTTAGTCACCGTCGTTACGTACTTTTATCATTTTAATCACCCAACTTTAGTATGTTTTCATCTTGGTCACTCATTTTATCTTTTAATTTTATTTATCTTTTCATTTTAAGAATCAATTTTAGTTTTTTAGAAAGGGTAAGACCTGGTTTTATAGGGAAAATTTGGGTTAGAAAATCATTTTATATTTTTAATTTTCTTTGGGTTTTTTTTCCTTTTAGAATTAATTTCAATTTTTTCTTAGTGAGAGGAAGGGAAAATATGGGGTTTATAGGGAATTACCTTGGTTTTATAGGATAAACTTAGTTTTTACAGGAAAACCAATTTATTTTTCATTTCCATTTTAGTTTTTCCTTTTAGAATTTTTTCTAGTAAAAGGAAAACCAAGGTTTTATAGGAAATTATTTTGTTATTTGTAGGAAATTACATTTTATCTTTTAATTTACTTTATTTTTTGAAATTAATTTTAATTTTTCAAAAAGGAAAAACTTGGGGGTTTACAAGGAATTACTTAAATCTTTATAAGAAAATATGAGTTTTACATGGAATTAAGTTACTAGTGAAAAGCTTGGGTTTTATCTCATAGCGGAGTAACGTAATTTCTTGTAAAGCTTATATTTTCTTTGAAAAAAATTAAAAAGAAAATAAGTGATCAAAATGAAAACTTACTAAAATTGAGTGATTAAAATAAGTGTATGCAATGGAAAATTAATGGCAAGTGGCTAAAATGATAAAAGTATATAATGAAAGTGACTACAATATAAAAAAATATGTAATGGCAATGCCCATATTGCAAACTTTTAAATTTTGGCGCCTAAAATGAAAATTTGTGAAAGTTAGGTGATCAATTGTGTATTTTTCCAAAAATGAAATGAGGTAATGTAGGAAAAAAATGAGAAGTGGAAACTATGACGGCTAAATGAATGTTTAACCCATAGTTCAACATGCTGAAAAGAAAAAAAAAAAATCTAAAAATCCCCAAAGTCGACGGGTGAGAACTTGTCCAATCGCACCTCTATTGGTATTTGGTATCTAGTCTAGTATTTCAGGCTTTCCGTTTGTTAACAGAGACTTTAAACCGAAGCTGAGATCGCTTCACAGTTCTTTCTCTTCTCCAGAGATCTCTCTCCATCTCATTCGGAGCTCAATATATCAAATTCATCAGCTTAAAAATGGCGGCCGTCGCCGTTCACCAGTTCGCTCAGTGCATCACTTGCCATGCTTGGAGTCCCGATCACTCCAGTAACTTCATTCAGTCTTTTAATTTGTTTCTGTCGAAATCCCATTTCCTCTCTTCATCTTTATGTTTCTGTTGGTTGCTGTGAAAATGTAGGAAACAAAAGAATGTATATATTTGAGTTAAATGTTATTGTGATGTGATATTTGTCTTAGAAATGTAAAATTGAAGAGGAAAATGAAATTAATGGTCAATTTACTCTTTCTTTACGTTACTTTCTCATTCTAAATTGATCCATTTTTTGGTGATATGCTGGATTTAGAACTAATGATACATGTTTAATTAAAATGATGCGTGTTTTTAGAACTAATTTTTTTTTTTGTTTTGAGAATTTTAGAACTAACGATTTGGTTCTTTTTATTTTAAATTGCATGAGATATTGTTTTCTGTGTTTTCTACACATTTAATTCACTTTCTCTTGCCTGCAGTGGTAGCATTTTGCCCAAATAATAATGAGGTTCACATTTATAAATTGGTGAATGACAAGTGGGAGAAAGTTCATGTTCTTCAGAAGGTACTTTATCAAAAAATTTCCCCTATAAACCACCAAGTTATGATTTAGTCCAATTATCTATGCTGTATGTCTTAACTCATCTCCAATAGTTATTTGAAGTTTCATTTTGGAGTCATGTTATGTGGTACTTTTGGAACACATCAATTTGCAAATTGGATATGACTAGAAGTCTAGAACCTAGGTTGAAGCCTCACTTTACCTAAGAATAAAAATGTTTCTTGAAAAGGAAAATATGAGATGACATGTTGGGTTATTGTCTGAAATCTTAGCCTTTCTTAGTAAGTAAATAGAAGCACTGCCACAGCATGGAGGTCTGATGAATTTTTGGGTTTCAACCTATGGTATGATATCAGTCTGCCTTTTACCACTTTTGCCTTTAACTGAACCGGAAAGCTCTGTGCATATAAACCAAAGTTGGGAATTCTAAAGCAACCAGGAGATTTATTAGATTAGGTTCTGAATTGTGTGATAGGGATTACAGTAGTTGTGAGAAAGCTAAAATTTAAAAGGCGAGAACAAAGAGTAGCAGCCTATGATGAGATTAGTTCAAGAAAAAAAAAGCCCATGAGGAGATTCCAAGATTCCCAAACTCATTGCAAAGTCTTGTCCGGACTGCAATTGATTGGAAATAAATTGTACTGATATTTAATAATACTTTTGATTCTTTAAATGTGCCCATGCTAGAATTGTTGGATATGCCTTAGAACTAGTTAAAAGGTGAGATAGACCAAGTTATAATGGAAGCACTTTAAACTACGGATTTTGAGCACAATACTATAACATGAGGACCTTCACAGTCTAAATAATCCTCTCTTTTTGTGTTGAAGACAACAAGGCTGATTAGTCTTCTTGTTCTTTTGGAAGGAAGTTCTATCCTAGCATCATGTTTAGTTACTTATTTTTCTTCTTATAAAATGAAAATTTATCCAGGTGTTGAAGTGACTACATTGAATGATGTTGATGCATTTCTTTGTTAAGTTTTGTTTGTTTTATGTTTTATTTTTTATCAATATGATTTTTTTTATGTCAAATTTTCACAGCATGATCAAATTGTTTCTGGGATAGACTGGAGTGGAAAGTCAAACAGAATTGTTTCTGTATCTCATGATCGGAATTCGTGAGTAATTTTCTTTTTATTTATATAATTATGTACAAATGAAAGTTCTGTAATTTGGATCTCCTCCTTTCTTTTTCCCTGTGCCTGATAAACACAAGCAAACAGTGGCTAACATGAGCTTCGTGTTTGACTTCTTTCGATTTTCTTGTTTTCATTTCTCTATGGCACTGTTATTGTGTTCTTTGTCTCCTGAAAATTGTGATCCCATTTGAAGATATGTTTGGAACCGAGAAGGACCAGAGTGGGTACCAACTCTTGTTATTCTTAGGCTCAATCGTGCTGCACTTTGTGTTCAGTGGAGCCCCAAAGGTACATAAACATAATTTGATCTTGCACTACTATTAATTCTTCACTTCTTTGTACTGTACAATAAATTAGGTTTTTACTCAGATTGGCACTTTCTTGGATCTACTTAATTAGTTCCCCCCTCCCCCAAGTTATTAAGAACAAAGCGTAGGACCACTCTTTTACAATTTGACACATTACTTCAGGGTTCATTGTCCTAGCAGCTTATTCACTGTTGATTGGCATCTGACCTATGAGAATATAAATTGTGTTGTGGAGTAGGACTTCAGAATAGCAGTTGGATTATTTGATAAGAAAAAGTTCCTTATGAAGTCAGTAGCACTTTTTTTTTTTTTTTGGCTATTATTTTGATAATTGTTACATCTCGTTCTTATGACCGTTGAAGTCTGTTTCAGGAAAACTGCAGGTCATTATAGATCCTTTATTCGAGCAATTTGACAAAGTTCTAACCAATTCATTTTTTCCTCTCCTTTTAACTCCCAGAAAACAAGTTTTCTGTTGGAAGTGGTGCTAAAACTGTGTGCGTATGCTATTATGAGCAAGAGAATAACTGGTAATATGTTGCTACATATCAGTTCTCACCTTTCCTCTCTCTTAATATTGTCGAACTTAGTTTGTATATATATATTTGTCTACATACATACATTGTTTCCAACTGTGGGTGAATTTCAAACATTGAGGTCCTACTGATTTCTTTTTCTATCCATGATTGATGCTATATGCTTGTCTGGTTTGCTGTTTCCAGGTGGGTAAGCAAAGTTATCAGGAAAAAACATGATTCCTCTGTCACAAGTGTTGCTTGGCATCCTAATAATGTGCGTTTTTCTGACTTTACCGCATTTTGGAAAAGTGTTCTTTTTCAATTCTTGTTGTACTTATATGGTGGGTTTCTATTCAATTTTATTCTATGATGTGGAAAATTATTTTGTGGTAGAGTTCATCCATTTTGATGTAATTTAGGGTCTTGTTTGACTCCCTTGCCATTACATTCAGAAGAATGAATTGAGGGACAAAGAATGTAAGACAAAAACTAAAGATGTTTGACATAAGCACATTAGCTTAATGTTTAATGGTTTGAAAAAAACCATCCCAAAACCATCTCTTTCTAGCAGGTTAATAAATCTTGGTTTAATTATGTATGTGTGTGTGTGTTTTTTTGTTTCCATTTTTAAAAAGAATCTAAGTAGGACACTTTACATTAGACTTTAGCTACAGATGGGAGGGAGTCAACAATTTTTGGGGAAACCTTTTAAGTCAAAACATGGACATGCTAGAGTATATTTTTAAACAAGTGATTGGAGTAACATAGATGAGCCAATATGTCTCAAACTATCATTTTGGGCATTTAGGTATATCTTCTAACGGAGTCACAAGAAAAAGGATCAGATTCCACTTTCCTTAATTTCAAAGAAAAGATATAAAAGGAATATTAAATGAATTGACATTTAGGGGAAACACAAAGAAGAAGAGAGTAAGAAAATGCTTCTACCACTTTGTGTTAGCAGTTATTGCTTCTTTTTTCCCAGCTTGCAACCTGCAATCCAGTTATTGCTGATTGCTTTTTTCTTTTGATGAGATTGAAGTCTTAGATTATTTGTTAAAGCCATCTACTTGTCAAATCATTATTATAAACAGTAAGATCAATTTTTCTCTCACAAGACTTTGTCATCCATACTTGCTCCTTGATTATTTTCTTCACCAAACCACTTTGTTCATTTCTTTTTCCTTGAAAAATTTGCATCATCTTACTGTTTCTTCATGTAATTGAACTCCTAAACAATCGTCCTTGTCTTCACTTTGCACATTTCTTGTTCCTTTTATTACTTTTATAACAACTACCTTAATAGGTGAAGCATGATTAGCATGTGATTGCATAGTGTATGAAGATAGATTTATCCTTCTTGAAATCATGTTCCTTGAGCTCCTGTTCAGTGATAGGATGCCAAAGAAGATGCCAGCAGTGATCATTGCCTGCCGTATGAAGCTTATCCCCATGCTTCGATTAATTGATCCTAATTGTAGTCTTCTTTAATGGAAGGATTTTTCTCCTGTTCCAAGAGAAACCTTGGCCTAATGATACCTTCCCTAACTTGGGATCCACATTCATTCAATGGCCTAAATTTGCAAACATCTAGTCTATAAAAAGCATACCTGTATGTTTCCAAGTGCATTTTGATGTCTCCCAACCTAAGAGTCTACATTTGAATCCTTATCATTCCTACACCTTTTTATCAAAGAGGGCTTAGGCGGGGAATACCTTGAAGATCAACAAGACAGGTTCACCTTCATGGGTCTAGAGTTTGAGCTCCTTTATCTTGTTGTCATGTTGCAACACCCAATTGTATGTATACGGCATGTACTAGGTTTAAACTCTTAATGTTAAAGGAACATCTAATGAAGTTGGACCTCAAATGAGTTGTAGAGAATTAGAGAAATTTCTTATGTATATTCTGTTGGTTAACTTACAAATATATAGACAGAGATTATCCTAAGGTAGGAAATAATCATGAAGATAGTGACTTCCTAAGAATCAATAATTAGGATTAGTTTCTATTTACGTAAGATCTCCTAATATTCTATCCTTAATTTAAGGATTCTAACACTCCCCTCAAGTCATAGTGTAGATGTTTATCAAACCCGACTTGCCAACAAGTTCTTCAAACATATTCTGTTCGGGCTTTTTGTTAACACATCAAGAACTTTGTTATGCGGTAGGTAGATAGGTAACACTCACTTCTCCGAGTGTATTTTCTCTTTTATGAAATGACGATCTATCTCAACATGTTTAGTACGATCGTGATGCACGATTGTGAGCTATTCGACAATGCAGACTTGGTTGTCACAAAATAGTTGCATAGGCCTATTATAAGGAACTTTTAGTTCCTTCATTAGTCTTTGTACCCAAACTCCTTCATAAATACCATGCGCTAGTGCTCGATATTCGCTTCGCCTTTGCGTGCTACCACAGATCGCTTTTACTCCTCTATGTCATTAAGTTACCCCAAACATAGCTACAATAGCCACTAGTAGGCGTCTGTCGTTGATAGATCCTGCCTGATCGACATCCGTATAAACCTCCACATTCTGTTGTCATTCTTCTTGAAGTATAGGCCTTTACCGAGTCCTTTTAAATACCTTAGTATTCGATATGCGACTTCGTGTGTTTCTCCTTTGGAGCATGCATGTATTGACTTATGACACTCACATCAAGGCTATGTGCGGACGAGTGTGAGCTAGGTAGATAAGCCTACCTACCGTCGTTGATATCTCCCCACAACTTCTTCTCCATCGTGATCGTTACCCAACTTGAGATTAAACTCCATAGGAGTTTCAGCTGGTTTGCAACCTATCAACCCAACTTCAGAGAGTAAGTCGAGGACATTTCCTTTGGGAGATGGAAATGCCTCTTTTAGACCTTGCTACCTCCATGCCAAGAAAGTACTTGAAATTTCCCAAGTCTTTAAGTTCAAATTACATTCAGAAATTCTTTCAATCATCAATTTCTCTAGTATCATCTCCATCACGATAATATCGTCTACATAGACAATGAGAATGCAACATCTTCCTTCCTCGAGTGCTTGTAGAACATGGTGTGGTCTCGCTGTCCTTGAGTATCTTGTCTGCTCATCATAGCCTTTGTAAAACGATGAACCATGCCCTTGGAGACCTGCTTAACCGTACAATGACTTTTCAACTTACAAACTTTGTATTTACTTTCTTCAAACCGGAGGAAAAACCATGTATACTTCTTCATTTAGCTCACCATTGAGAAAAGCGTTTTTAACATCCAATGAGTCAAGTGCCAATTAAGATTGACAATGAGAGATAGGAGAACTCTAATGGTGTTAAGTTTATAACCGGTGCAAATGTCTCTTCATAGTCAAGCCCATAGGTTTGGGTGAAGCCATTAGCCACAAGTCGAGCCTTGTATCTATCGATATTTCCATCGGGTTTGAATTTTGTAGTAAAAATTCATTTGCGACCCTTGCTTTTCTTCCCTTTAGGCGGATCTGAAACTTCCCAAGTTCCATTATTCTTGAGGCCTCCATCTTTTCCATGACAACTTGTCTCCATTCATCGACTCAAGTGCTTCTTCTATATTTTTGGGAGTTTTCTTGAATCAACATTAGTCACAAATGCTTTATAGGACTTAGATAAATTGCCATAGGATACAAACCAGAAATAGGGTGTTGAGTGCGGCTCCTTGTGCCCTTTCTCATTGCGATTGGAAGATAGATGGATGGCGATGGAGGTGAGACCTCGCCAAGATAACTTGAGCAGTCCTCGGGGAGAGATAGGATCGGCCTTTGCTATATCGGTTTCGGGATGTCGATTTCTTCCGAGTAAACACAGAGGTTAGGAATCATCCTTCTTGTTTTCCGTGATTAGAAGGCGATCCGATGTGGTATTAGGATCAAGTAGGGCATTAGGATAAGGAGAAAGCGATGTCTGTATTGAGGGTAGTGACGGGGATCTTGAGGGGTATGATAAGAAGGGTATTGAGGTTTTCATCTTCATTTAAGGTCTCCCACAAGATGAGAGGCTCCAAAATATGGTTCATCTTCAAAAAAGTCACATCCAGAGACAAACATTCGGTAAAAGAGGGAGTAACACTTATAGCCATTTTGGGTGGAAGAATAACCAATGAATATGCGGTGTGAGCAGGAGGGTCAAGTTTTTACTTATTAGGGTGATGATTATAGACAAAGGCTTTGCAACTAAATATTCATTTGGAAGGTTAGTAACTGGAATAGGGAAAGGATTTTAGAAGGGTATTTAGAGGTGTTTGAAAGTTTAATACCTTTGAGGGCATTCGGTTAATGAGGTAGCAAGCGAAGAAACGACCTCTCCCAAAGATATTTAGGGACATTCATGGTGAACATAATGGCTCGAGCCACAATACTAGGAGGTGTCGATTTTTTCTCGGGAATCCCATTTTGTTGAGGAGTGTTTGGACAAGAGCTTGATTGTATAATGCCATGGTCGAAAGGTAAGGACTTAGGACGAGAGTTGAAGTATTCTCTTCCATTGTCGATGTGGAGGGTATGTATGGTGGAGTTGAATTGGGTTCTAACCATAGAGTGAAAATTTTAAAAACATTGGGTGTTTGATTTGTCTTTAATAGATACACCCAACATACTCTAGTATGATCGTCAATAAAGGTTATAAACCACTTCGCACCAATAATGTTTGTCACTCGGCTAGCTCCCCATAAGTCAACGTGAATTAATGAAAAGGTATAGATTGGATATATGGTTTCAGAGGATATGACACTCGGGTATGTTTGGATAACTCACAAATTTCACATTTTAAAGAATTTATTCTTTTATTTCTAAATAGCAGCGGAAGATGCCTTTTTAGATACAAGAGATTTGGATGTCCTAACCTACGGTGCCATAACATAATGTTATCTTCTTTTGAAGTAGATAGAGCCAATCCCCCTTGTGTACTATTTTTATTCCACACATATAATCCATCATCAACTTTAGCAGTGTCAATCATCTTCCTCGATTTCTGTTCCTGCAGTACACAACCAAGATTAGAAAATTCAGCAAGCATATTTCCATCTTTTGTAAGTTTACTTATCGAAAGTAAATTACAAGACAAGTTTGGGACATGTAGAGAATTAGAGAAATTTCTTATGTATATTCTGCTGGTTAACTTACAAATATATAGACAGAGATTATCCTAAGGTAGGAAATAATCGCAAGAAGATAGTGACTTCCTAAGAATCGATGAATTAGGATTAGTTTCTATTTACAGAAGATCTCCTAATATTCTATCCTTAATTTAAGGGATTCTAACATGAGTGTATGGTCTTTGAAGCTTGATTAATTCTCTAAGTGATCAACAAATGTGTATCTCTGACTTGCCAATCTATTGACATGATCAACTAGTTCTTGGGTGCCTCTTTGTTTCTTAACTCTACTCTCTCTTACTCCTTTTCTCCTTATTAGTCTTATTTATTTTCTTCCTTTTTCTAAACACCTGAAACTTTTTACCATACTTAATAACCATATTTCTAAGAAAAGTTTAGAGGATTGTATATCTAAAAGTCAGTAATTTCAATGCGTAGTTAAAGAAATGGATATATGTAAACAAACATGCATGTGATGCACCCATATATGCTCAGATGTTCTTATTTTTAAATTTTCATTTGCCATATTTATCATTGGCAGGTTTTAGCTGAAAATGCTGTGTTCTTGTCTTTTATTGTATTACATATGCTCAACATTCTAGGGCTGCATACTTGTGTCAATGTGACATGAAAAGATTTGTGTGTGCAATTTCGCTGCTAATGTGGTGCTGATCATTCAAACTTCTGCTATTTCATGTAAGCACCAAATTACTGATGCACAAATTGACCGCAAAAAAAAAAAAAAATAAATTGTAAGCTCGATGATAAAAATAGGTTGTGAATTAGGATTTCGAAATCTCAAATCTCAAGTAATAAAAACATAAATTGGCAAAAGTGATTTATAAAGGTTCAGCTTCAATTACTTACACCTTCTATCTTAGATTCTCTTGCTAAGGATTTTTCAATCCACTAACTTGAATTGCTACCTTTCAAGGACAATGTATAATCTCTATAGTCTCTCTATAAGTCTAAGTAATCTCCTCAAAGAAAGTAAGAAAGTAGCAAAAAATGAATAATCTCTCTAAGGTATGGGCTTGCAAATTAAACCTCTCTCAAATACAAATAAACATTTTGAATAAAGATAATAAACTCAACCCAATTGGATAGATGAAGAACAAGAATGAAATCTTTGGTATCTTCATTTGATTTGCGATCTTTTCTCCCTCTTTGAGCTTTGATTGCTTTTGCTATAACCCTTTGGTATATTTATGCTTCTAAAATGCTTTCATTCTTTTTGACATTAAAAAAGGGGGAGAAATAGAAATGCATATGTACATATTGACTTTACCTTAAATATGCAAATACATATCATTTACCCATGCTTGAACTAGAACTGTTATATTCTTCATCTATCCAATTGGGTTGAGTTTATTACCTTTATTCAAAGTGTTTATTTGTATTTGAGAGAGATTTAATTTGCAAACCCATAAATTTGAAAGGTTATTCATTGTTTGCTATTTTTTTACTTTTTTTTGGTAAGATTACTTGGGATTAAGTGGTGCAATCTTACCTTCAAAAGATAGATTCTGTTATACCTTATTTTAGAAGGTAACAATTCAAGTTGGTGGATTGGGAAAATTCTTAGCAAGAGGAGCTAAGGTAGAGGGCGGCAATTGAGGCTGAATGTCTTTGAATCACTTGTATCAAATTTTTTATTTAGATTTTTTAAATCTCAATTTACCCCTTTTGATATTGTCGAGCTTACAAAGGCATTGCGAGAGGAAGCACGAGAAGTAGTAGTAGAGGAAGCATTTTTGTAAGATGGAGAAAGAAAGAGGATCAAGAAAAGGAGTGAAAAAATGTAAAGTAATAAGGAAATGGGAGATTAAAAGACAAGAAGTTTTGAAGAATAAACTAAAATCTTCTTCTTATTATATGATTGATGAACAAACAATACAAATTATAGGGGAGCATGACAACGAATGTCAATGGATATCAAAAATAAAATATAATCTAAAAAAAAAACCTTAACTGTCCAACATTCCTCCTCAAGTAGGTGCGTAGATGTCTATTGTGTCGAACTTTGCTTATGAGAAGCTCATTGTTAGGTTTGAATAGTCTCTTTATGAGAATATCAACTATTTGTTGCAATGTTGGAACAAATGGCATGCAAATAGCTCTGGCTTCAATCTTTGCCTTTGTAAAATGCCTTTCAAGTTCAATATGTTTGGTTTTGTCATGTTGAATTGGATTGTGTGCAATACTAATGGTTGCCTTGTTCTCACAGTACAACTTGATAGGCATGGTTATAGACTTGTTCTCATGGTACAACTTGATAGGCATGGTCATAGATATTTTTAGTTCTTCCATAACTTGTTTCAGCCACATCATCTTGCAAACTCCATGAGCCATTGATATGTATTATGCTTCTACACTATTTTGATCAACCATTGTTTTTTTTTTTGCTTCTCCACGTTACTGAGTGACCCCACACAAAAGTACAATAACTTTGATGTTGATTTTCTAAGTCTGGCCAATTTTTTCGTTTGTTCCATTATTCATTCTTTTTGAAAAATAGGCCTTTTTTTTGGAGAGCTGGTTGAATACCATAGAATTCGATACACCGCTTCGAGATATTCTTGAAAGTTTTCAAGAGAGCTTTTAATAAAATTGTTCTATTTTTTATTAACTAAAGAACTGAACTTAAATAGAGAAAAGAGTCCTAATCCTATTTAGGAAAATAATTCCCTTTTTCTAATAAACTACTAAAAAATAAAATAAAATATTCCTAGAATATGAATAAAACTTATCTACCTAAATAAATTTAAAATTATACATATTTCAACACCCTCTCTCAAGTTGGTACATATATATCAATCATGCCCAACTTGCTTACAAGCAAATCAAAGCTTGTCTTAGAGAGCCCTTTGGTAAGTATGTCAGCAATCTATTGTTTGAAGGAACAAATGGCATGCACACTTGGCCTTCTTCAATCTTCTCCTTGATAAAGTGTCTATCAATCTCAACATGTTTAGTTCTGTCATGCTGGACTGGGTTGTGAGCAATACTAATGGCAGCTTAGGTACCACAATACAACTTCATTAGTGAAGTTATTGGTTTCCTTAGCTCTTCCATAATTCTTTTTAACCACATCATTTTACAAATTCCTTGAGCCATTGATCTAAACTCAGCCTCTGCACTACTTTTTGTGACAACACTTTGTTTTTTGCTTCGTCAAGTCACAAGGTTTCCCCAAACAAATGTACAGTATCCTGATGTAGATCTATCTATTATTGAGCTTGCCCAATCTGCATTTGTATAAGCTTCAATTCCTCTTTGTTCGGATTTCTTGAAGAATAAGCCCTTTCCAGGTGAACTCTTCAAGTATCTTAGAATCCGAAACACTGCTTCTTCATGTTCCTCCATTGGGGAGTGCATAAATTGACTCACTAAGCTCACTGCAAAAGCTATGTCTGGCCTTGTATGTGATAAGTAAATTAACTTACCAACTAATTTTTGGTACCGCCCTTTATCAACTAATCGACCTTTATTTCTGAATTTTACATTTGGATCAATTGGTGTGTCAACTGGGCGGCAACCACTCATACCAATCTTTTTTAAAAGATCAATCACATTTTTTTTGAGAGACCACAAGACCCTTCTTTGAACGAGCAACTTCCATTCCAAGAAAGTATTTCAAAGGACCCAAGTCTTTAATCTCTAACTACAATGCTAGATGCTCCTTGAGACGCCTTATTTCATCCACATCATCTCCTGTAAGAATAATATCATCAACATAAATTATAATAACTGCTGTTCTACCTTTTTGTGAATGTCGGTAGAACATTGTGATCAGCTTGCCCTTGTGAGTAACCTATTTTTTTAACAACTTGAGTGAACCGTTTAAATCAAGCTCGAGGAGACTGTTTTAGACCATACAAACATTTCTTGAGTTTACATACTCGAGTTCCAAATTTTTCTTCAAAACCTGGAGGAGGATCCATGTAAATTTCTTCTTCAAGTTTACCATTTAGAAAAGCATTCTTCACATCTAGCTGCTGTAAAGACCAATCAAGATTAATAGCAATTGATAAAAGAACTCTAATGGAATTTAATTTGGTTACTGGAGCAAATGTTTCAAGATAATCTATCCCGAATGTTTACCCTTTAGCCACCAACCGAGATTTGTATCCATCTAAAGATTCATCTAGTTTGAATTTGGTTGTGAACACCCATTTACAGCCAACTGTTTTTGTTGGAATTCCTAAGATTAAGGACAGAAAACTTACCTTATTACTAGGAGTTCCCTTGTAAATAAAAACTAATCTCAGTCACTGATTCTTAGGAAGTTATTGTTTTTTAGGGATTGTTTCCTTGATTGTGTTAATTCCTCTCTTTATAACTGTAAACTAATTAGCAGAAAAATAATAATCTTTTCTCTAAGTTTGTTCATGGTACTAGAGCTCTAGGATTCATTCGATCCTGGTCATTCGTCTCTAATCTCCCTTTCTAAAAATCCCTCCGGTTTAGTCCTCCTCCCATGGGTGATGTCAATGAAACTCCGTCTGAAATTGAGACTTCACAAATAACTCAGAATGTCAATCAGGGAATCACTCAAGGTGAACTTAATTCCTCCCTTATAATCACCAATCATCGGCTAGATGGGAAGAACGTCTTGCAATGGTCTTAATCGGTCCTTATGGTGATTCGTGGTCGTGGTAAATTAGGGTACATCAATGGAGAAATTCCACGACCAACCATAGCTGACCCTACTTATGCCACTTGGGAACTCAACAACTCAATTGTAATTGCTTGGCTAATTAATTCGATGGAAGGCCATATAAGCCGCACCTATCTCCATTTCAAAACTGCAAAAGACGTGGGATGCAGTCAAAGAAAACTACTAGGATCTTGGAAACGCCTCCCAAGTATTTGAGATCAAGCTTAAGTTAAAGGATATCCGACAAGGGATACTCGAAGTAACCCACTACTACAACAATCTGGAATTTTTGTTGCAGGAACTGAATATGTACTATGAGGCAGATTGGGGTGAAGGCTTAGAACACACCAAGTTTATGACTCACCTCAACAATGAATGTCTTTATGAGTTTCTAGCAGGACTGAACCGTGAGTTAGATGAGGTCTGTGGCGAATTCTAGGCAGATCACTTCTCCCAACCATCGGTGAAGCATTTGCAGAAGTTAGAAGAGAAGAAGAGCGCCGTCTTGTCATGATGGGAGATTCAAAGGAACCTAAACTTGTGACACCTCTTGGCAACCGGCCTACTGAGACCTCTGCCCTCATCTCCAGAGGTCCATAGCCACAAAAACTACGTGCTGGAAATGATTCTGGATCAACCAGACCATGGTGTAACCACTGCAACCGTGTTGGTCATACAAAGGAAAAGTGCTTCAAACTCCATGGCTATCCTGAAAAAAAACAGAAGGATAATAAGACTGCCCTGTTATCCTCCACTGCTAGTTCTCGATGTTCGCCTAACCAAAACCCAACTTGAGACTCTCCATAAGATACTTGGTACTTCCACTGCTCATGGATCTCTAGCCACTCATGGTACTATCCTCAACATTGCCTTTGAATCTAATAATCAATCCTCTTGGATACTCGATTCGGGTGCCTCCGATCACATGACAGGTAACTCCACGTTGTTTCACCTACACCCCTTGTCATAACAAGTCCGGAATCCGCATAGCTGACGGTTCTTACTCACCTGTGGCTGGAGTAGGAAAAGTACAAATAACAGAGAATTTTTCTCTCGATAAAGTCCTACATGTCCCATACTTGTCCTGTAATTTACTTTCAATCAGTAAACTTACTAAGGATGAAAAAGTTCTTGCTGAATTTTCTGCAATTGGTTGTGTGATACAGGAACAGAAATCGGAGAGGATGATTGGCATTGATGGACTATATGTTTGGAATAAAGATAGCATACAAGGGGGATTGGCTCTATCCACTTCAAAATAGGACACGATTAAGTTATGACACCGTAGGTTAGGGCATCCAAATTTTTTGTATTTGAAGAAACATCTTCCTCTGTTATTTCAAAATAAAATTATTAATTCCTTAAAGTGTGAAATTTGCTAATTATCTAAACATACCCGTGTGCCATACCCATTAAAACCATATATCCAGTCCCAACCATTTTCATTAATCCACAGTGACTTATGGGGAGCCAATCGAGTGAAAAATATTACGGGGGCTAGGTGGTTTATAACATTCATTGATGATCACACTAGGGTCTGTTGGGTCTATCTCCTCAAAGAAAATTTTGAAACACCCAAGGTATACCAAAATTTTCACTCAATAGTTCGAACCTAGTTCAACTCTACCATACATACTCTCTACACCGACAATGAGAGAGAATGCTTTAATTCTGTCCTAAGCCCATACTTTTCTGACCAAGGCATCATACACCAAAGCTCTTGTCCTGGCACTCTTTAACAAAACGGGATCTCCAAGAGAAAAATTGACATCTCCTTGTTGTGGCTCGAGCCATAATGTTCACCATGAATGTTGCAAAATACTTGTGGGGAGAGGTGGTCCTCACTGCTGCTATCTCATAAACCGAATGCCATCAAAGGTCTTCAATTTCCAAACACCTCTAAATACCCTTTTAAAGGCCTTTCCTCTATTTCGTGTTCCTAATCTTCCAGCCAAAATATTCGGTTGCAAAGATTTTGTCCATAACCATCAACCAAATCAATCCAAACTTGATCCTCGAGCTCACACCTGCATCTTCATTGGATATTCCCCACACAAAAAGGCTATAAATGTTACTCACCAACCTTTCTTCGAATGTTTGTCTCTCGGGATGTTACCTTTTTTGAAAATGAACCATACTTTGTAGCATCTCATCTTTAGGGAGAGACTTTCAATGAAGATGAGACTCTTAATACTCTCCTTATTATACCTCATGATCCTACTACTACGATCACAAATAAGCCTAACAACCAAGGTGCTATCCCAGATTTAGATATTGTTTCCCTTGTGCAGCAAGAAATTAGTACTGTTTCCCCTGTGCAGCAAGAAATTAGCACGATCCTTCCCAATAACAATACCACCACCGAAGTGCAACAGCCCCGTGATCAAGGAAAACAGCAAAAACAGGTTCCCGAAATACAAGTTTTGAAAACAGCAAAAACAGGTTCCCGAAATACAAGTTTACTCCCGATGGAATCGTTCTCTTGAAACTGATACAGCAGTGCCAATTGCATCCGCAACCGAGGACTGTTCTAAAACAGAAATCTCACCTCCGTCACCATCCATCTATCTTCCAATTGCAGTGAGAAAGGGCACAAGGAGCTGCACTCAACACCTTATTTCTTGGTTTGTGTCCTATGGAAATTTATCTAAGTCTTACAAAGTTTTTGTGACTAATGTTGATTCTGTAAAAACTCCAAAAAATATAGAAGTGGCTCCTGGATCAGCTGAGTGGAGACAAGTTGTGATGGAAGAAATGAAGGCCCTCAAAAACAATGAAACATGGGAAGTCTCGGATCTATCTAAGGGGGAAAAAACAGTAGGATGCAAATGGATCTTCACTACGAAATTTAAACCCGATGGCCGTATTGACCGATACAAGGCTTGACTTGTGGCTAAGGGCTTCACCCAAACTTATGGTCTTGACTACGACGAGACGTTTGTACCGGTTACCAAGCTAAACACCATTCGAGTCCTATCTCTTGCTGCCAACCTTGATTGGCATTTGACTCAATTGGATGTAAAAAATGCTTTCCTCAACGGGGAATTAAATGAGGAGGTGTACATGGATTTCCCACCCGGGTTTGAAGAAAGCAAGGTCCAAGTGTGTAAGTTGAAGAAGTCCTTGTATGGGCTGAAACAATCTCCACGGGCGTGGTTCAACCGATTTGCAAAAGTTATGACTAGCAGAAATTACATTCAAGGACAAGCAGACCACACCATGTTCTACAAGCACTCGGAAAAGGGAAAATGCTGCATCCTCATTGTTTATGTGGACGATATAATATTAACAGGAGATGACTCAAGCGAAATTGTGAGGTTGAAAGAATTCCTTGGTACATAGTTCGAACTTAAAGACTTAGGGAATCTTAATACTTTCTTGGTATGGAGGTAGTAAGGTCCCAAACATGTATTTTCATCTCCCAAAGGAAATATGTTCTTGATCTACTGTCAGAAGTTGGCTTGATGGGCTGCAAACCAGTCGAAACTCCTATGGAATTTAACCTTAAATTGGGAACTGATGAGGATGGAGAAGAAATCGAAAGGGGGAGATATCAACGACTAGTAGGAAGACTCATCTACCTATTTTACACCCGTCTAGACATAGCTTCTAGTGTGAGTGTTATCAGTCAGTACATGCATGCCCCGAGGGAGAAGCACCTGGAAGCTGCATATAGAATATTAAGTTATCTAAAAGGAACTCCTAGTAAAGGCCTGCATTTCAAGAAAATTGCCAACCAGAATGTGGAAGTCTACACTGATGCAGACTGGGTAGGTTTTGTTAACGATAGACGCTCTATAAGTGGCTATTGTAGTTATGTTTGGGGTAATCTCGTGACGTGGAGAAGCAAAAAACAGTCTGTTGTAGCACGCAGCAGTGCAGAGACAGAGGATCAAGCACTATCTCATGGTATATGCGAAGGAGTTTGGATACAAATACTTATGGGGGAACTAAAAGTGCCTTACACCAGGCCTATGAAGATGTACTGTGACAATCAGTGACTATCAAGATAGCACATAATCCATGCATCACGATCGCACCAAACTTGTGGAAATAGATCGCCACTTTATAAAAGAAAAATACACTCGGTGAAGTGTGCATCACCTACCTACCTACTAGACAACAAGTTGCGACGTGTTAACTAAAAGTTTGAATGAAACATGTTTGAGGAACTTATTGGCAAGTGGGTTTGATAAACATCTACACTCTAGCTTGAGGGGAGTGTTGGAATTCCTAAGATTAAGGCGTAAAACTTACCTTATTACTAGGAGTTCCCTTGTAAATAAAAACTAATCTCAGTCACTGATTCTTAGGAAATTACTATTTTTTAGGGATTATTTCTTTGATTGTGTTAATTCCTCTCTTTATAACTGTAAACTAATTAGCAGAAAAATAATAATCTTTTCTTTAAGTTTGTTCAGTTTTTTTCCCTACAGGTAATTCCATTGTTTTCCATGTACCTGTATTTTCAAGAGCGCGCATCTCCTCTAAAATAGCCTCCTTCCATTCAGGAACTTATAAAGCATCTTTCACATTTTTGGGTATTTTCACAGTATCGAGACACGAAACAAAGGCTGAGAATGTTGAAGATAAGGCTTTATAGGATACAAAGTTTGACATGTGATATTTGACAATATTTCTAACACCTTTTCTTTTAGCAATTGAAATATCTAAATCTGAAAATTCATTGGCTAGATTATGAGTTTTACTTGGACTTTTGAAAAGATCTTGCGGGTCGAATTTTTGGTGATGAATCTAGTGGATTCCACTTTCTTGATTTCGATTTCTTCTTGAGTAAACAACTAACTCCTTTGTTTGTTCTTTATTCTCATGATCAGACTCTACACCTTCATACTCCTTTTTATTAACAACATTAACATCATTAATTTCTGTGTTAATCATAAATTCGCCTTCCCCATTATTAGAATCCCTATGTTGTATATTCCTAGCCTTTTCATGATCAATTATAGATTCTTCCTTACTATAATTTCCTCCCTGAAGATTAGAATCAAAATAAGATTGCGTTTCAACAAATGTGACATCCATTGTAACAATAATCTTCCTATCAATTGGATCATAACATTTGTAACCCTTTTTATTAGAAGCATAGCCAACAAAGACATTTTTTTGCTCTAGGATCTAGTTTACCTTGGTTGTGAAGATAACAAAAACACTGCACCCCAAAACTCGAGGGATAAATCTGTAATCAATTTAGAGTTAGGAAGGTAATCTTTAAAGAGACGAAAATGAGTTCTATAGTTTGGAGTTTTACTGAGCATTCTATTAATAAGATATGTAGCTGTTAACAAGGCTTTGCCCCAAAGATAACGTGGTACTTGACTAGTGAACATCAAGGCTCTAGTTACTTCCAAAAGATGTCAATTTTTTCTTTCTGCAATCCCATTTTGTTGTGGTGTATTTGTACAAGAATTTTGGTGGACTATTCCATGTTTGGTTAAGAAAACACCTAATTGGTCACTAAAAAATTCCCCACCATTGTCACTCCGAAATACTTCTATTTTCACACCAAATTGTGTTTTCGCCATAATATAAAAAGACTGAAACACATTTTTAACTTCAAACTTATTTTTTAATAAAAACACCCAACAAATATGATTAATCAATAAATGTGACAAACTAACGTTCTCCTAAAAAAAGTTGAGACTCTTGAAGGTTCCCAAACATCACTATGAATTAACGAAAAGGTTTGGAGGCTTTATATTTTTGAGGTTGAAAGAATGACCGATGATGTTTAGCCAATTCACAAAATTTACAGTGATATGAAGGACTTTTATTTTTAAATAGATTAAGTAACAAATATCTTAAATAGTAAAAATTAGGATGTCTAAGCCTATAATGCCAAATCATAACCTTATCAAAATCAGAAACAGAATTGAAACATAAAGTAGTTGTTGGTTGACTTAGATGGTCATCGTCAAGAAAGTAAATTCCAACAAATTCTTAGCATTGCCAATCATTCTCCCCAATACCATGTCTTGAAATTTACACATAGAGTCAAATATAACATGACAATTCGAGGACAAATAATTTACTAACCGATATGAGATTACAAGTTAGATTTGGCACATGTAAACATCATGTAAAACCAAGAAAGACGAAATTTTAATTGTGCCTTTCCCGGCTATTGCCGAGAACGACCCATCTGCTACTTTGATCTTTTTGTTTCCTGCACAAGGTGTGTAAGTTGAAAAAAGAAAATGACTACTAGTCATGTGATCACTAGCTCCAGAATCTATGATCCACGTGTTTGTTTTACAATGTTTGACACTGAAAAAAAACAAGAAAAATCAGTACTTGATTGGGCAAAAGAGGAACAAGGATTATTGGATGAGTTAGGAATAGAAGAATTCATCCAAAATTGTAGTGATTAAAAAAGTTTGTGTAAATGCTCTAATTGTTCCTTAGTGAATGGAGACCCTTCTAGAAAACTTTGACCCCAATAATTTTCATTAATTGTTTAGAAAGCTCTGCTAGCCCCTGATTATGAACCACGACCATTGCCACTCTTTTTTCTTCCATTTGTCGGTTTCCCATTGAGCTTCCAATACGTTTCTCGAGTGTGCCAATATTTTTTGCAGTGATCGCACCAAGGTTTTTTCCTTTTTTCACTATCATCATTATTTTTAATAGTTACAAGAGCAGAATTATCATCATGAGCTTTAAACCCTTAACATTAATTTTCTCCTTGTCTCCTCTCTTCTAACCTCAGAAAAATTCTCACGAAGTTTTGGAAGCGGTTTTTTCCCTAAGATCTGAGATCTCACTTCATCAAATTCTTTATTTAAACCAGCTAGAAACAAATAAGCTCGTTCATTCTCTTCTTTTTTCATAGCTTTTACACCATCTCCGGGACACTCCCATTCATCATTATAACATTGATCCAGTTCTTGCCAAAGAGACATCATCTTGTTATAATAAAAAGTAACTTCGTTTTCCCCCATTGTATAGCTTTTCAAAGTTTTATTTTTAACTCAAAAGATTTGTGAAGCGTTTTCTAAATCTAAGTAGGTGTCTTTCACAGCGTCCCAAACATCTTTAGCAGTTGGAAGAAAAAGAGAAGGTTTACCTATGGATGCTTTCATGGAATTAATAAGCCACGCAATTATCATAGAATTTTCTGACCTCCACTTGCTCATCTTTGGATTGCCCACCTGTGGTTGCTTGACTTCTCCAGTTAAATGACCTAGCTTGCTGCACCCATCAATTGCGAATTTTATAGATTGCGACCATTTCAGATAATTCTTGCCATTCAACTTGTGAGATGTCAGCTGAAAAGAAAGGTGAGACGCCTTTGTCCCTTGAGTCATTGTACTCTCGGTAGTTGTTTCAATGGTAGAACTTTCTTCCTCTGTTTGATTGCTGGATCTCTTATCTCCAGTGAAGGCTGTTTTAATCATGATGTTATTAGAGATTTAACCTAGTTCAGATGCCATGAAAGTTTTCAAGAGAGCTTTTAATAAAACTGTTCTATTTTTTATTAACTAAAGAACTGAACTTAAATAGAGAAAAGAGTCCTAATCCTATTTAGGAAAATAATTTCCTTATTCTAATAAACTACTAAAAAATAAAATAAAATATTCCTAGAATATGAATAAAACTTATCTACCTAAATAAGATTTATCTACCTAAATAAATTTAAAATATATACATATTTCAACAATTCTTCACGTGGAGGATGCATGAACGGGCTTACAAGACTTAAAAGAATGCAATATCAGGTCGCATGTAACAAGTAAACTATTTTTCCAACTAGCTTTTGGTACCGTGATGTATCAACTGGATCAGCTTTGCTTTCTCAGGCTTCTGATTGGATCAATTGGTGCCTGTACTGGGTGACAACTATTCATTCCTGTTTACTGTTAAGTAGGTCAATAATATATTTCTTTGTGAAACTGCAATTTCTTCTTTGATTGAGCTACCTCCTTTCCAAGCTAATATTTCAATGACCCTAAGCCTTTAATCTCAAAAACTGGATGCAGGACACATTTTTTTAACTGTTCTATTTCAGCTGTGTCATTGCCCGTCAAATAATATTGTCCACATATACCATGAGAATAACCGTCTTCTCATTGGCTAAATACTTTGTGGACATAGTCTGATCAGTCTATCCTTGAATGTGTTTCCATGGATTTTACAAACTGAGTGAACCTTCTGAACCAAGCTCTTGGTGACTCTTTTAACCATATAGAGATTTCTTTAGTTTTCAGGCTTTCGATCCAACTTCTTTTAAAAGCCTGGTGGTGGATCCATGTAAACTTCTTTCAAGTCTCCATTAAGAAATGCATTCTTCACATACAATTATTGTAGAGGCCAGTCAAGATTGGCTGCAATTGACAAAAGCACCTACTTTTTTTAATTTTGCACCAGTGGCAAAAACACTACAATTTATAAGGGACTATGACAACAAAAATGTCAATCAATCCTAGAAAGTAAAATGTAAATGAAATTTGCAAAATGCATTATTGTATTGAGAATGCCTTAAGTTAGTTGATTTTAAGTAGGCTTATTCAGGCAAAGTAGATTAAATGTCATACTGAATAAAGCTTTTATTGGATGATTGCTTCTCCGTAAAATCACTTACTTTCTCATGGTGAGGCTGAAGATGAATTATGATGCGGCAAACAGTGGGGGAAGGGGTATTAATGAGTTGATGTGAGAGTTGTGGTGTTTGACATTTCTGTATTTCTATGCTAACTGTCAACACTCTTTTTATGAAAGTAGTAGAAAAAAGTTGAATTTTAATACTTGATTAAAGAAGAAACTATTGTGCTGGTTGGATATCTCATTTGGTAGGAATAATAAAGCCATTGAAGTTCAATAAACTGCGGTTGGATGATCTGGATGCTTATCATCTAATACCTAGTTTTTTTTGTGGTCAAATTACATGTTAAGAATTGAGTCTGTTCACCCTCAGAATATCATAGTTTAAGAGTTATGTTTGTCTGCATCTGCGGAATATCATAGCATCATACCTATGCCATTTGGAAAATCTGTTTTAGATGCTTTTGAATTAATCTCTTATATTCTGTTCCATTAACTAGTATATAATCTAAATTTTGGAAAAGAACCCGTGTGTCACAAGTCTTATTGTCTATTTTGACTTTCTTTTTGCTACAGATTCTACTTGCTACAACATCCACAGATGGAAAATGCCGAGTATTTTCTACATTTATCAAAGGTGTTGATACAAGGTATGTTAAATATCGTTGCCTGGAGACTCCCATTACTGTTTGAGCACATTAGTATCATGTTTCCTTTTTAAATTACCCAGGGAATCAAAAACAGGCTCTTCTTCAGATCCAAAGTTTGGAGAGGTACCATACGTGCCACCCTCTTTAGCAGTAAATATTTAATGGGTGCATTTGATATGCAGGAAAAGATGGTGCTGCAACTTTTGTTTGTTAATCCATGTATTTCCATGTTTACTGTACTCTACCAATAACTCAACATACTAAAAATTTGAAAGATGAATATAGGCAATAGGCTACAATTTTGCTTCTTTCCATGTTATACTGTTAGTAGAGATGCACCAAGTTGCAATATGTGCAATTAACTGCCAAAAGGGAAAATCTTTAGTCATATGAACCTCTAGTGATTCGGAGGCCCAGTCAATGTGCAATCTGTTCTTTTTTCTAATGGACATCAATATAAAGAAATTGAAACTGGATAGCTGAATCCTGAATGGTGAATGATCTGGATTTTATTATTATTATTATTTATTTTCGTTCTACAACATATTAGTTTCCAGAATGACAAGGTAATTTCCTTGGCAAGCAAACCTTCTTTTATGGTTCACAATGTTAAATTGCAATTCCAATTAGAAAGGAAACATTATGCCAGTACAGCCATATAATTTTTTTTCCTATAGAGGGTAATGTCCTTGCCTATGGAATGATATTTTTGATAAACATTGTAAATAATGAAAACATATCGCAAAATATTCATCCAGTAACGAAGTGAATCTTGGTAAATCTGTATGATGTCAAAAGTTTCATTGGTAGTGACATATAATCTTAAATTAAGCTATACAGCTGCACATTGTCGCATCCTTTGGTGCCTCTTGTTTTAAAAATCATAGTTCAGACTATAATTTTTATTAAAACTAGCAGAACATGTTGGAATCGCAATTAGTTTTCATTACTGAGAGCTTAATCAACATGTTGAAGTTAATTCTTAATATTTTCCTTTGCATCAAAAGTAGTAGCATGGAAGGATAACTTCTATATTTTGTTGATTCAGTTGGTCCAAACATTTAGCCTAAAAGAAAGAATGCTGAATTGTTGTTATTTATGTATCTGAGTATCTTTAAATACGGAGTTGAATCAATTAATGACCCAAATTATTTATGCCTCAGATGGGACCCATGAATATTACACTGACTACTTTATCTTGGCTTAATGACTTGCTTAAATTCTTATTTATTCCATCATTTATTTAGGTGAAATCAAGGTTCTGCAGTTTCATTAACCTTTTGTCAGTGCAAAGAAGAGCTAACATTTTCTTTTCATTTTATGGCACTTGCTGTTGGAACAGCAAATAGTTCAGCTTGATTTGTCATCTTCATGGGCATTTGGGGTGAAGTGGTCACCAAGTGGCAATACTTTGGTTTATGTAGGTAAGAAATATTTCTCTGTTTGTGTGATGTCCGAAGATAAAGTTTGTGGCATGGAGAATTTATTTTCCCCTTAAAACTACCAATTTCACATTTTGGCATGGTTAATTTTTTGTTTAGTTTCTAGTTGAGAAATTTTTTGGAAACTAATCCAACTTTACATTTAATTTTTGGTTGGAGAACAACTGTCATTGCATGAAACCTCTAAACTATGTTGGTTAAGCTTAAATCTTGATATAACTTCATCAATTCCCCCAGCTCCCTTTTAAGGGGAACATATCTTTTGGGTCTTAGAGCTGCTTGTAAAAGTTTCCTTCTTACCCACCATTTATCTATTTACAGGTCATAATTCTATGATTTACTTCGTTGATGATATTGGTCCTTCCCCTTTGGCCCAGAATGTTGCATTCCGTAATTTGCCTCTTCGTGATGTGGGTCAGCTTTCAATCTTGTTAACTGCTTTTGTTTCCCTTTATTTTGGGCCTAAACATAAATTTCCATCAGGTCCTGTTTGTTTCAGAGAAAATGGTCATAGGCGTGGGATTTGACTGCAACCCAATGGTTTTTGCAGCAGATAAATCAGGATTATGGTATGTAAGATTCATTGTCACTGTAATTTTCTATACTTGCTTCGTTACATCAATAAGGTTTTTGGTCTTGTTTTCTAGGAGCTTTATCAGATTCTTAGGTGAAAGGAAAGTATCTCTGTCAGGTCCAAAATCTGGTTCTCAGGTATGTAAATCATATAGCTTTTAGCTATTCTCATTCTATGAGTGCGAATGTTATAGGTGAGACCGGGGGAAGGGGGCAAGGGCAGATAATTCTAAGAACACAGATCACTTCCAGGCGTGTTTGTTTAAGGAAATAATTTGTCAGTAGGGCTCTTGTTGGGTAATAAGATCAGCAGGTCTATTCACTTGAATGAATCATGCAAAGCTTCAACTTTTGTTAAACCTTAGTTTGAGCTAAGCGAACTATTTGTTCTCAAATGATAGGTTTGTCAGTTAGATCTGAACAATATCTTCGAAAGGATAACATCAAAGATCATGTTCCAGGTGTCTCTGTGGTCACATGTCTTTCTCATTTAGTAGCCATTCTTACTCAAGTGGAGAAAACACAGTATTTTTAATTTTTTGTATGTTCCTGAATTCGGTTTTAGAGAAAGTGCATGTGAAAAACCATCAACTTTTAGGTCTCATTATGCACTTTGGTCAGTCTTAGCTATAGTTCGAGAGAGGTCCAACCTTAACTTAAGGCCATAGCTAATTGAATACTTAACTGATAGGGCATAGCACAATGTAACATTTCCCCTTACATGTAGTTTCAATGGTCAAATACTAACAGCTGAAGTGAACAGGCCTACCAAGTCAAACAATTTAGGGGCAACAAAGAATGAGAACAATAAGAAACAAAAAATCCTGGGTTTTGATACCATGATAAATTTTAGGACAGGCATCCATCCTTAAAAAAATTGCTAATAGGCAGAGAGACCCTTATTTGGTTTCCCCTGGTGGTGGGGCAGACTCTATTCCACTTCGTGACGGCTTCATAATAGGCTTGTTCTGTTAAAATATGATGTTCAAGCCACAAGATAGGCACATAATCCCTAAACTTGAAGCATATGCCTTTTGATTGCTTTGTTGGCCCTACATACGAGGTGGAGTATTAAGTGGTGAGTAAATAAATCTCACATTGAGTGTTCGCAGTGTGCATGGCACCTAACTGAGTCGGCTTTGCACCTTTTGCCTTTCTTTTAGATGTTTATCTCAAAATTTCTCATCAATTATCTTGATTCTAATTGGACTGGAGAAATCCTTTGGTCTGTTATTTTCTTTAGATGCTTGGTACAGCTAAAGGGAATGAATCCAGAAAATTCTTTCAAAACTTTACCACTAAAATATTGAATTGAACTTATTCATCTTAAAATATTTCAGCTTGACATGGTATGGAGAATACAAGTATCTTTACTCTTTAGCGCCAATATTGTGAATTGAAATGAACTGTCTTCTATAAGATATGGAAAGGATCTAACTTATATGGTTTCCGTGGCTTATAGTTCCCTTGTGCAAGCCCAGACACCATTTCTTGAAGTCTACATGAGGACATAATATCATTTGAACATTATTTACCTCTTCATAAAGTCCGTCACAGTTTTGGTATCCAGTTATGTCTTTTACTTATTCCTCAAACACCAATATTGCTGTTTTCATTCCTATTTTCTCAGAAACAGTCATCTCTTGGCACTGGAAAAAAAGATGAATCTCAGTGCTACTGGCCTTGTGCCCTAATGACACATCCTCCTCCCAATCATGTGGGGAAAGGATAAAGCCTTGGATTGGAGCCCAGTCATTTTAGTTTTACATTTTTATTTATTTATTTATTTCCTGGGAGGAAGGGAGGGGTGTCATAGAAGTTATGAAAAATGATGGGGAAAAAGGTATATTCCATTTTAAAGATTACATCTATGGCTATAGTAGACTGAAGTTGTATGACATATAAAGGTTGGGTGATGTTGTAGTAGTTGGGGAAGGCATGAAGAGATGGTTGGATTCCACAGTTTGATACATTTTTATGGCTTCCAGAATGAAGGTAGTGATAGGTAGCACCTGGAATCTTTTTTTATTATTTTAAAAACAGCATAGCGAAATTTTTAACTTCTCTAATTGAGAAACCTAGTGTCTATAGTTTATACATCTCATTTCTCTCGGTCTCTGAAACTCACTGGTAATGCAATGTTCTTGATACGGTTGTTATTTCTTTTCAGTTTTCTGAAGCATTTGGCAAATTATATGGTCAAGCAAAGCACGGATTGAGCAATGATACGGTTGAACCTTCAAAGATACAGGGAGCTGTTCATGACAACTGCATCAAGTACTTCTCTGCCATTTTGTTATTATTGAATATGATGTAGGTTTTTTCTCCTAAAGAAAAAAGAATTCATTGGCTGCTTATCAATTTCTACATTCTCTTGTTGGAACTGCAGTTGTATTGCACTTCTAAATAAAAAAGGTTCCCAGATAAAGCGCTTCAGCACCTCAGGTGGGTGGTTTTGCTGCTTTTACAGTTTAGATACCATAAACTTTTGGGATCGGTTGAGAGTTTTTGGACTCGTATTTTCTCAAAATTCTGCTATTTGAATATTGCAGGAATGGATGGGAAAGTGGTAATTTGGGATCTGGGAAACCAGCAAGATCTTAAGGAGTATCTCTAAGAACTGATTCGTGAAAAGCTTTTTGCTTTTCAGTTTTTTTGTTCAGGTAACAGAATAATAGTGAAGCATGGCATGTGATATATATATATATATATATATATGTTAATGGATCTCACCAGTCTGAAATCAACGGAAGCTTAAATACATTATTACATTTATTATTATTATTATTTTGATCTAGTCTATTTTTTTTTTTTTTTTGTATGAACTGAGAATGAAATTTGTGAATATAAAGTAAATTTGACTCTTGATTAACAAAACTTTCATTCTCATACCAAGCAAAGCATTAGTCCTGAGAATCCTGTGACGCATATTATGTTTGTGCTTTTCTACAAGTCGTGTGTGTGCATTGCATTTCAACATTGGTTGGATGTGTTTCGGCTATTTAGGTATATTTCACATCAATTTTTAAAACTTTTTTTCTTATATCATTTTTATTTTTTACATTAAAAATAAAATATAATTATTAAATTAAATTATTGAACTTAATTAATAATTTAATAATTTATAGTTTTATATAAATATGTAATTGAAAAATATTTGCATGTATATATCTAATGTTTATTGTTAATAAACTAAAAATTAAGTATAAAATCAATGTGTGTGAGCTTTAAAAGTACTAAAGCTAAATGATAAAGATATACTTTGGAATTATAAAATTAATAGTTTTATTATTTAAATAAGTAATTTTTATTTTTTATTTTATTTAAATTAATAAATATTAAAAATAAATTTCAAATGATATTAATGTACTTTAGAATTAATAACATTTAAGGTAAAGTACATCCAAAGTTATAAAATTATTAATAACTTTATATTTTGATTATTCAACTTTAAAAAATTACAAAATAGTCATTAAATTATTCAGGAGTTTTTATTTAAGTTATCGAGTTGTTAAAATCGTTGTTGTATAGCCTTTAACACTTGCACCAATTGAAAGCTCTACTTTTTTTTTTTTTATGGTTTAATTTTTTTTCATGAAACATCTTTGAACGTCACGAATTTGTAAGTTAAAATTTAAATAGCTCATTCGATCTTTAACATTGACCATTAGATTGACTTAGATGTAAGATATGTTCTATTTGATGGGCATTGATCTATTCCATCAATTGTCAAATCGTCACTTGGAGTTCATTAGTTGGGTTTTTATTTAGAAAGAAATTTAATAGCAAATTGACTTAAATAAAAACTTTCGAATAGTTCTGTGACTTAAATAAAATTTTTGAATAGTTCAAAATAATTTTATAACTTTTGAAATTGAATGACCAAAAAGTAAACGTACTAGTAGTTTAGTAACCTTGTTGTAGTTTACCCAAAATTTAAATATAATTTTATGATAATTTATTTTAGTTACAAATTAATAACTTTTTCCATTTATGTATTTTTATTAATTTCTTAGTATGTATTTTTATTAATATCTTTGAATTTAAATAAATATTTTTTATGAACAAAAGGATGTCTTGTTAAAAAACCGCCCATTACATTGAGTGGAAAAAGAGTGCATCCATGCGTCATTCATTAATAAAATTAACAGTATATAGCCAATAATCAGTATAAATATGTGGATGATGCTATCGAGTAGACATATTAATAGCATTTAACAAAGCATAACTAGTTGGTTGTCAACTCCTAAGCGTTTGAGTTCATGAAATCCTACATCTTCAATAGTGATATAAGATTCTAAAATTATTTTTTTATTTAGATTTCAAAAATTATCTTGAGTTAATAATTTTATATATTCAACAATACTAAAATTTGATAATATAGGAGGTAATTCCATTGCCACCTATAACATCCTAAATTTTTAGAGAATCAAAATAGTCGATTTTGAATTGGAATTATGCACCGAGCTAATCTGGGAAGATAAATTGAATGGTTTCTGGGAGTTAGTGTTGGCTTAGGTTAAGAATTAGTAATTAGAGGTTAGGTTTTAATTAGAATTAATTAATGGAAAGAGGATTAAATTGTAAAATTGAAAAAAGTATTGGAGCAATTTCATTAATATGCAAAAGTTACATATTAAATGTTTTGGGGGATTTAAAAGGTAATTTGACCAAGAGTCTAATAGCAATTGGACGGTTGGTTTTCATTTGCAAGAGCACTAAACATTTCTCAACTTTTTCTCTGGTTAGTTTCAGATGGAGTTCTCAAATTTTAGATTATCTTGTGTTATACATTAAATTGTTGAGTTGATGATGAAGCACAAATATTATGGTTGTATGTGTTAGTTGCTTGCGGTTTGTTACTTATTTTTTATACTTACAATGGGAAAAAGGGTTTACAAACATAGAGATTGAACCTTAGATCTCAATGCCAATCAACTTAAAACTTATACAAGTTTGCCATTGAGCCAGTAGCACGACTAGCAATTTATTAATTACTTTGAGATATACATTGTTGCGCATTTGACTTTTGATACTAAAAAATGATTAATATGATAGTGACCTATTAGACGAATTTTGATATCTCTTGAGTATAATTGGCATGCAATAAGGTAGATTTTTTTAGCTCTTTTGATACAAGTTAGCCTTGTATGCTTGGGAGATGATTTTGTGGTACATACTATTTGTGCTTATGCAACTTTTGTTAGGGAACGATTAGATCTCAGTGTATCTGTTTTCGATTAATTGGGCACTAAAATATGTTAATGTGAAACAAATTTGTATTAAAAGATAGTGTGATGTTATTTTGGACATGATCATGCCATGTCAATATGAAGATTGATAAATTAAATCTTGATGAGTTGATAGAAATGTTATGATGTAATGTATTGTTTGGATTTATTGTTGGGAATATGATTATTTTTGTTTATACATGTATATTATATTGCTAAGAATTTTGATTTAATGATGCTTGAATATGCATTGCAATTTAATGATAGCATATGGTATTTTGGAGTTTTGCATCATTGAGTATATTATGCTTAGCACGCTGATGTTTTTCCTCGTGCATGTACTTAAGAAGTAAGTTGCCTTGGAGATCAAAAAAGCATTGGGAAAGGGATTCATTGGCTATAGTCATCGAAATTGTAATGTGTTTTGAGTTTTTGTTTAAATTCGGTCATGAATAGGACCCCCGAAAGTGGATTTTGAATGTGGAATGGTTGCATGTTTGTCTTTGTGTTGGACATAGTGTATTTGAACTTTTATAGCATATTGGTATTGTTGTTATGTTTAAAATTGAGCATTGAAATTAAATTGCATGTTCAATATTTTGTTGTTGTATTTAAATTTTACTTATTATGTATTTTGTTGTTGTGCTTAAATTTTATTTAAGTAGCTTAATTTTGATCTATTATTTTTGAAGACATGAAATTTAGTGTTTTAGACTTAATTTGATATATTAAATGCGTTGAAATGACTTTGGTACATGTTAGACCTTCTTTAGTGCTGCTTGGAAGGTTATGCATATGGCCTAAATTGTCATTCTTACAAAATTTCTAAGTTGTGTAGATGAGGTATTGGAACCTTGTATGAGGTATCAGTACTTAGTCTAATATAAGGTATCAATACTTAGTCTAAGGTATTGGTTCATTGCTCTATCTATCGATACATTGGTTCTTTCAATGAATGTAAATTTGATCGTTTGGATTACTTCGGAACATATACCAAATTAAATGCGTTTAGATTGAGTGTAGGGTGTTATACCACCTCTTCCTTAAGTAGCTATCTATTTGAATTTCTAGTACAAGAATCGATACATTAAGGCAACTTATCAAAACTTATCCCAATATTTTTCTAAGAAAATAATATTTACATTATTAGGTATAAGCCATGTTTTAGCAATAATAAGATTACCTAAATCTCCCTATAGAATAGCCCTCAATACCTGTCAACTTAGTCGCACATCTATATTGATTTTCACGACACCTTTCAGTGGCTTACACCACTTGTTAGACGTTAGACATGACCTAAAACCAAATGTTGGTTGTTGCAATAATGCTGCCATATTGTGCGAGCAATTCCCACTTGAAATTAGTACAAGTTAAAGCCAGAGTACATTGGCTTCATAAAATTGATTTCTTAGATACTAGACCTTTAGCAAATATAAGTTCGAAAATCTTCAACAAGTTTTTAACAACTTCACGGTAAGTAGTAGGCTACAAATAATATAGAATGTTGAAAATTTGCCTAAGCTTCTATAGTGAACTAGTTAAAACTACTTAGCTATTTGTTAGCCATTTTCAATATTGTTGATGATTTTAAGAGATTTGTTGATTTTAAAATCTTTTAGTTGCTTATTATTAGGTACTAGGTGTTGAAAATGGTTTTCTATGTAACTACAATTTTTCGGACCAATGAATTACACACTTTCTATCTGAAATAATTTATATTTTCTTCTTGCCTTTATTTTTTTCTTAAAATTACAACAAGTTTTCTCCAAAAGCTCCAATAATTTGGTATCAGAGCCATCTTCTTGAGGAACATGTAATTGAGGGAACTTCTTTTTTCTATGGATTTAGAAACCCTTTTCACTGCACTTGCATTACTATTTTTCAATGGAGAAGGCTAACATGTTTGGACAATAAGGATAGATGCTCATTGGGAGGAAAATGATCTTTGGAAAGATATTGAGGAGGACTATGAAGTTCCTCCCTTGGAATTCCAACTATCTTGCAAATAAAGTATCACAAAGAGAAGAAAACAAGAAAGTCCAAGGCTAGAGCTATGTTATTTGTTGGAGTCTCACCAAAAATCTTTGTTTGAATTATGATAAAGAAATCAACATTTTAGTTCTAACATTTCCTAAAAGACGAATTGAAGGGAATGATTAAAGGAATATATATTCTCAACTTTATAAGAGAATTTGAAATTCAAAAGATGAAAGAATCTGAGATAGTTAAAGAGTATTCTGATAGATTACTCAGTATTACCAATAAACTAAGATTACTTAGCTCTATATGTCCTGATTCTATATTGGTTCAAAAAATTTTGGTAATAAACCCTAAAAGATTTGAAGCACTTATTTCCTCAATTTGAAGTATTAAAGATCTGTCAAAAATTAGTTTGGCAAAACTATTGAATTCTTTACAGACACAAGAATAGAAAAGGTTTTGGAGATATGAAAGGTCTGTTTCCTGGATTTGGTTCCCTAAGTACGATATTTTCGTCTATGTACACTTGTATTTTTAACAAATTTGTTTAACAATAATATGCATTAATTATATTAATACCCTTTGTATATTATCCTAAATGTTTTTGCACGCAAAGCAAAATAGAAGAAAATATTGGCTCACTGATTATCTAATGTTTAAACTAATACTAAGCGATATTATGTGATCGAATCATAATACAAAAAGACAAATTATATTAGTAGATGAACCTAAACATGTCATTAGTCTAATTGGAAATGAAAAAACCTATTGAAAGACTAATATGTCATCTATCAAGTCCAATTGGGGAGGTGCTTTATTTTGAGCATCGGAGCATATGACTCCCAGAAGATAGAAACATAGATGTCACATGACCTAAGTAGAATAGATTCTATATTTATTTATGGATTTATTCACTTGTGATGTCCATAGTGTGACATACCTTAATCCTAAGTGGATGATGAACTATGTATACGTGACTCGTATAATTTGATGTAAGTTAAAACTTGAGTTCAAATAGATAAGAAACCGAAAGCTGGTGCGTTAGGTATATGACTTCTGCAGTATGTAACATCATTCACAATAGTGGAATTCATAGCCCAAATAATGATTAAATGGTATTATCTCATTGATATTATGTGATAGATGAAAAGTAAATGTGGTCATGGATCATTTTTCTTTGTGATAAATAATTTGATTACTATTTGATAGTAATTGACTTTTCATAAAGGAAGATGTAATGGTTACCATGAGATAAAATAATATCATAATGGGAGAACAGATTTATCCCAAAGAGATTAAGGATATCAAATGATGGTAACACACTTACGATAAGGTCATTGGACGAACATTGATTAAGTAGCTTTCGTAATGGTATGTAAAGAGGGAGAGGTCAGTTATGATACTATAGTGGAATGACTTCATGATTGAATGAGTTTATAATTAAAGGCGAAAAGCTGAAACTTAATTATAAATCATTTAAGCTTTAATTGTATATGTCTAATTGGTAAAACAACGAATTGCATGCAAAACCAAATGGATAGGAATTGATGGGAAATGATAAAGTTAGAAAAATGGGTCACATTCGCAAATGAATGTGTTTTCTCATTGTGTATAGAAATGACTTGAGAATTAATTTAAGGTTTTCAAATTTTATTGGCATCCAGTAAACACACAATAGTATATTTAACTAAGAGGCGGCATGCCACCCTCTCCTCTAGTTAGACTAGAAGACTAATTTTTCTATTAAATAAATATTATTTTCGTTTTACTAACTCAATAGAATTCTCATATCTCTCCTCGTAAAAAGATGTAACTGGTAGTGTAATACCCCTAACTCGTATCTGTCACAGGATTAGGGTTACGGGGCATTACCAATCAAAAACACAGCTCAGAACAATCATTTATTATAATTCAATCATAAAGTTATAACATCTCCTTTATAAACACTTCAAAACTCGAATACCAAAATTCACATATACAAATTTTGCATATTCAAATCATATAGTCAACCACAATCAATCATGCTTTACTAATCATATATCACATACGAACCATACTAAAAAACTCAACCATTTTAATTTTGTTTCCTAATCAAATTTTCAAACTAAGCTATCATGCATTAATAATATAGTATACGTGTTTCATAAGTCAAATCTTCGAACGTAATTACCATCACATTCATGTCATTCGAATACTTAAAATGTATCCAAGTATATATATATATATACCCTTACAAATCAAATACCAATGCATATGTCAAAACATCAAAATGCATACATTTATTTCATTATTCTATTATCAAACGTACCATTTCATAAACCTTTATACAATTGCATATCAAGTCAAAACAAAACATAATAAACAACTTATAAGTTATCTATAAAATGAATCATTATTGAACATCACCATTTGATCAAATATAGTTCTTGTACATAAACAAATTATGCATTTTACTAAATCAATTTGGACCATTTTTAACACAAATAACAAGTCAAAACCTACCTAATTCATATATATATATATATATCATGTCTAGACATCATATATTAAACCATCCATTAAGCCATTAACATTTTATACTTATAACAAAAATCAAACATTAAACTAACCAACTTGACCTTTAGGTGCCAAACCACAAACAAACATGTCATATATATATGTATTTAGTATATCTATCATTAGCCGAATATGAAATCCCATCAATTACCAATTCCAAGCCAATATACAAAACAAATTATACGTCAAGTTATAAGTTAATAATAAGCCATTCAAATAGCCAAATTCACATTATAAAGAAAAGACATCACCAATCGAAAAACACATCCATCAACTACGTAATTACTCGAGCCGAATCACATGTTCATCAAGCATACTTCCCAAAATGAGCACATTAACAAGGTCGATCATTCACAAACATTAACATCATTATCAAGCCATTTTCGCATGGCTATTTATATATAATTCAAAATAAACCATATTAAAACTAGCCTATACATGCCATATATCAAAAGTGTAAACTATCAAAGTACCAATGTAACACCCCAAACCCGGCCCAAACACTACAATCGGATCTGGCATGTCACTAGAAAAAATTTTAATAAAATAATTTAGGTTACCAGAAAACCCCAAGTGAAATTTTATATAAAATATACCTTTACAAATAAAAGCCCAAATTTCAGTACATGCCTTAGTTCAATTAAAGTAAATTCTTGAATAACGAAAAAAAAACAAATAAATAAAAACCCATATTAAAATCCAAAACTTAACTTAGTGGCCCATGGCCTTATTATAGCGGAGTTCAAATCCATAACATAAAATATTTTAAAAAAACTATTAAGTTGGGACTTTTTGCCGGATCCACATATTCTTTTGCATGGCCACCTTGCGTTCCTCTCCGGCCCGATCCGATGCACTAAGTGTCACCTGAAAGGTCAATTTAATTGGGTGAGTCGCGAGACTCAGTGTGCAACCCTCATGCACCACTAGATTTGTGTCTCATAAAACACAATAATAATCTCATTCATAACAAATAATATGCAAAACCCAACCCGCTTGCCTAGGTTTCCATCCGCTACACGCCCCCGTACTAACCGTTCTCTCCATTGGGGATTTTTACAATCAACCCACACCGCTACACGCCAAGATGGCAGTCATGCTGCTCATCAACATACTATGGCCCATGGCCCTTATAACAGATCACGGCATTAGCCGCTACAGCATCTCACGGTAAAAACCGCTACACATGTACATATAACTTCCTCCTTTCATTACCCAACCCATGCAATCAAATATAAACAATTTACTTATAACATTTAATCTGATTATTTACTAACCTGGTGGTCCGCTTTTACCCTCTTTAGGTTTCCATCATTAAACTGAAATTTTGGCATTTATTATAACATATAAAACTTATGAGCATTAATAATCGGATCTAGATGGTGGGGAAGTATTACACACCTGATTCTCGTACTAATGCTTTTGCTATGTCTACGCTACTATCACTCGAGACTACCACAATCGGCCCACGATCTAACTTCGATATTGACCCATACCCCGATGGCCAATCTCGTACTACCGAAACAGATCGCTTCTTGTATTTATGTGTTGGTTTTACAGATCCAACCTTTTCTGCCTGACTGTTATTCGAGTCCATCATAATCCCTTAATCACTAAACCATTTAAACGATGAGATCTAATTACTTAAACACCTATAACACTTAAATCGAACTCTTACCTAGTTATTCGAATCCCAAATGTCATTGAGAACACGTCACCTCTCTTCCTACATTCGACCATCACCAAAAATATTAAACCTTTACGATGATCGCAACCAACCAATTACCATATGAAATTTGGCAAAAGGGAAAGGAATTAAAAAGTGGCCATTCGGCCGAACCTACCATTGACCACCTACCTTCGGCTTTTCACAAATCGGCTCTACAGATCTCAACAAGAAAGGATTCGGCTTCTAAGATTAGAAAGTGAACATCAATCGAGACGTTAGAGGGGTAATTCGATTTAAGAACAATATGAGAAAGGAAGAAAGATTGTAGAAACAAATCACAAAGAACTTACCCAAACTAAGAATGTGTAATCGGCTGTGGTGCACCTTCGGGAAAATCAACCTTGGAGTTTCGGCTAGAGAAGGAATGTATGAACAAAAGAGAATTTGACTTTTTTGAGAAAATATTGAGGAGAGGAGAAAACAACTAGGGGGTTTCAGTTTTGAAAAGAAATTGAAGCAAATGGAAGAAGAGAATTTTGGCTAGGTGAGGAAAAGAGAAAAGTGAAGAAAAGATGATGACTTTGTCTATTAATTTCGGCAACACACACTCCTCTCAGAGTTTGATTTTTGGCCAACTCCTCCTTCCTCTGATAACCTTTATCCACCATTACTAACTTAATCTTTATCTACCCTTTAGAAGAGTCTCACCAAGCACCAACTCTTCTCTTCATAAAGCAGTATATTATCTACATAAAATAAAAGAAATTAAATCCCTTATTTCCCCCAACTTTGTGCCGTTCCCTCCTAAGGCTCCTAAGTGCCAAAATTTGACCCAAAACTTGGGATTCTGGTGGCCACAAATTGGGCCTCTTCCCCTTGCCTTTTGACGCCAACTCTTCTCCCTCCTTATGGCATCATTTCCTTCTAGGCCACAAGCCCAAAATGCTCATTAAACTACTTAAAACTTTATTTTAACCCAAGTAAGCTTAAATAGAATATTTAATTTAGGCCTCAGCTCTAAACCTAAATTTCCAAATTTTAACATATGAAACAAATGCCATATATAAATGTACAGGCCCACCTTTAGGATATTACAACCAAAATAGCCATAGATAGTGTGATGATGATCCTTGACGATCCCTGAGCTCGAGCGAACTATCAAAATACCAAAATAGCCATTGATAGTGTGATGATGATCCTTGACGATCCCTGAGCTCGAGCTAACTTTATATATCTATAAAACAATGAAAGAAATGCACAAAGTAAGCTTTGAAAGCTTAGTAAGTCATAAGCAAATACATCATCACAAGAACATGAATAATTCAATTTGAATAAGAAAAATTTCACTCATCTCACATACATATATAATCACTTTTCTCATATAATCCATAATTCCACATTAGTAACTTCACTTACCTTATTTTTCAATGAACATATAAACCTTGTACATATCTGAATTATTTAGCTCAAACTCACATTGGGATTCATTTGACATTGCCCATTGAACCATTCAGAATCATTAAGGATACTCGGAAACACATATATCACATATAATGCCATATCCTAGATATTGTCTTTCATGTTATCACATATCAATGCCTCTATCCCAAACAGGGTCTTACACGAATCATATATGATGCCAATGTCCCATACATGGTCTTACATGAAATCACACCTCAGAAGTCCTAATGACATGACATCAGTATCCTATACTATTCCTAAGGCTCATACGGGCTTTCGACTTCGTAATTCAATCAATTCATGCTCGAAATAATTCCTCCAACACCTAATTTAATTTGGAAATATATATATCTCTACACAATTCAATTTGGCAATATGTACATTTAAATTTAAAAACTTTTATTTGTATATGAACTTACCTCGTACGGAAACGAACGAATCAGAACGACTATTCACAACTTTCGACTTCCCCCTATCCAAATCCAATTTCTTCCATTCTTGATCTAAATCAATTTAAATTTAACTTATTTAATTACAAGTTTATTCAATTTCATCCAAAAACACATAAAAGAGCATTTTCACTTTAGCCCCTAATATTTTACATTTTCTCAATTTAGTCCCTATTTCAAAACAACACAAAATACACAAAATTTCCTTAAACCCATGCTTGGCCGAATCTTCCCTAGGTCCCTAGCAGCCCATTAATTCTATTTATTTTACATTTTGATGCCTCAATTTATAAATTTCAATATTTAGTCCTTAATAAGCATTTTTATCAAAAATCTCTTAATAAACTATGATAATCTATCCACATTTATTTATTTTTCATCATAAAACAACAAAACATCAAGCTTTCAACAATGGAAAATAAAAAATCATCATCGAATCCAAAAATTAAAGCATGGGTTAGCTAGTATACGAAGCAACGATCTCAAAAATGTAAAAATTATCAAAAACCGAGTGAAAAACATACCTAAATTAAGCTTCCTAGGTGTCGAACCTAAAAGCTTCAACAATGGCTTATTTCTTTCCCACATTCGGCCAACAAAGATGAACATGCATGTTTCTTTTACTTATGTTTTATTTTATTAACTTTTATTACTAATTTACATAATTAACCTTTATAATTTAATTTGAAAACCATATATTATATGCCCAAAATCGTCCACTCATAATTTCAATGGTCAAATTACAACATAAATACCTCACCTTTAATTAATTACAACAATTAAGTACTTTAACAAATAGCGTGCTACTTTTACATTTTACGCGATATTAAATTAAGCACACAAACGGTAAAATTGAATCACGAAATTTTCAAACATATCAAATATCATGCTGTTAATACCAAAAATAATATTAAAATAATTTTATGACCTCAAATTTATGGTTTCGAACCACTATTTCGATTTAACTAAAACCGGGCTGTTACAGGTAGAGCTATTTACATAACTTTCACATAAGTTTCAACATTTTTATTTTGCCAGAAAGTAGTAGAAATTTATTTTCTAAGAATAAATTCTATTTTTTGGAATAACAATTTTGTCAGTTTCTACTGAGAGAGAATTACTTTTCTACTAAAAGTAATAAATCGTTTCTGGTTTTGTGTTTGGTTCCTGATTGTTTGAGCCCACAATCGAAGCAATTCATGGTACGAGAATAGTGAAAAATGTTGTTCGGTTGAAAGTCCAAAATGTAACACCCCAAATCTATAACACCTCTTGCCCATGTTCAAGCCAAAACAAGGTTTGAGGCACTACACAACTAATCTTGCTTAAACATCTAGAATAGGGTTATAAAATTTTGTTTAACCTCATTGCTCGCACATACTTGGCCTAAGAGGCCTTAAACATACTTCTGAGAAGTATCGGAATCTTTTCGGGAACTTTCATGAGTTCAAGAAACTTTTTAATCAAAACAAGGTCTACACGCCGGTGTAGGCCTAGGGACACACTCGTGTGCCCCTAAGGCATGCCCGTGTCTTCCACCTGTGGTCAAAACTGACTAAATTCACATGGCCATGGCAAGCTCGTGACCCTGGCCCATGTGTAAAACCTTAGCATTCTGACTTATCCACACGGCCTATACACATGCCCGTGTACCCCAGCTGTGGGGTGATTTAAATTCCCAGTGTAAGGGGCAAACTTCACACGGCCTGGGTGCACGCCCATGTGCTAGCTGTGCCTCACACACGGTCTAGACCCATGCCCGTGTGTCTACCTATGTAGGTAATTATCAGGCTATATACCAAGCCCTAGCCACCCTAGAATGCACACCTACACACTTCTACTCAAAGTAATACAATTCCTATCCCATAAGCAAGGTTAAGAACTCATTCCAACATACAAGATAATTAAAGGGACATACGCTTCATGAATTCCATCTCATTTAACAAAAGAGTTTGCCAAGTATTTGCCTAACTCATAAGGCCATTTACAAAATGACTTTTACTAACTTACATAGTCAACACTTTGACTAACAATTATAGCTTAACAAAATGCTTGAGCCCTATACATGCCATACTCAAAATAAGTCTAAAATTGTTATACCAAAGTGCTGTCGATAGTGTGATTTCCAAGCTCCTATGTCCACGATCCTCAAGTTGCCTTGGCAAAACTACAAGAAAGAAGGGCAATGAAGAAGGGGTAAGCATAAAGCTTAGTAAATTTGCATGAGAATAAATAGCAATAATAAGCTCATAAAATAATCCATCCACGGTATTAGCCAACCATACATGAGTCAAGGCTTCTTGACAATACTTACTTACAATTGCCCTTATCTAGCACATGCCGTGCCACATATTGAAACCGATTCTTTGTGACTCATTCACGAGTACCTGTATTCACTCATTCACATGACTTAATTATCACTCACATCTCAACTTCTAAATTCATCTATTTATCCCACTATTCACAAAGAATAGTCAAATACGTGTATTTATCATCATTACTGTAAGTATAAAGCCACTACCACATCCTCGAGGTGGTCTTACATGGAGCCACCTCTAGATGCCAATGCCATATCCCGAATATGGTATTATATGGGATAACCTCTAAGTGCCAATGCCTTATCCCAATATGGTCTTATATGGAATTTCCTATCATGTATTGATGCCATATCCCGGATATGGTCTTATACAATTTTCATATTCATTATCGAAGCCATATCCCGAATATGGTCTTATACGGGATCTCAACTCAGTGCCGAGGCCATGTCCTGGACATGGTCTTATATAGGACCTTATCTATTTCATATCTCCATGATAGCATTTCTTTAATCATTATGGCCCATTAAGACTTCAACATCTCATTCACATTAACTACTCAATTTGGTAGTGCATCATGCATTAATATAATGTCAAGTATTTCTCAACATGCTAATATAAATGTTACTTAAATCACATACAAACTCACATCGTTTTCAAAATGAGCTAGTTTTTCGGTTTAGTCCAAGACTTTATTCTTTCCCCGATCGAGGCATTTCAAAATTACTATAATAGAAAATTAGCTCATTTTAATCACTACATTAATAAAAGCATTTCAAAAATCACGTTTAGGTAAAATTACTATTTTGCCTCTAAACTTTGGTAAAATGATCATTTTGCGCCTAGGCTTGGAAATAAATTCTAATCACATTTCTACCTTCAACAAGCCTAGGTGAATATTTAATGCTCTTAAAGCTATCATAAAAAATCAACATTTCACATATTAATCACAAACTTTATAACCTTTTCATCAAGGTCCAATTAGGTGTTTCCATGACAACACCTTTCACAAAAGTTGTTCATCTACCAACTAAGACACAATTTCTTCCATAAAAAATGCAGCAAATAAATAAGATAGCTCTCATGGTAGAACTCTAAAATTTTCACAATATTGCACAATAGTCCCCTTATTTGAAAGCTTAAGCTTTAGGGGTTTCAAAAGTACAATTATTTCTAAGAAAAGATCACTAGAACACTTACTTGAAAAGAGATGAGTGTGCTGAAGTTCTTTTGAAGTTTTCAACCCCTAATTGGCTATAAATTTTCGGTGGGAGAGATGAGTAAGAAAGATGGATATCATCTTTTCTTTATTTTATTACAACTAGTCAAATTAGCCACCAACTATTACTAGCTTTGACCAAAATTTGTCCATCTTTGTCTCCCATGACAACCTATGGCATGCCACTCTAATCTTGGAGGTCTAATTGCCTTTTAAAGACCTCCAATTGTCAATCTATGGCCATTTGGTACTTTTAGCCTATAGAATGGAACTTTTGCACTTAATGCGATTTAGTCCTATTTCGCGATTAATCATGAAATCACTAAAATTAAAACACTAAAATTCTAACTCATAATGTAATATGAAAATAAATTTCTCTAATCTCGGATTAGTGATCCCGAGATCACTACTCTGACTAACCCCTAAATCGGGCTGTTACAATTCTCCCCCTTAAGGATTTTTGTCCACAAAAATCTTACCGGTGAAAAGGTTGGGATATTGGTTTCTCATCGTTTCTTCAGTCTCTCATGTAGCCTCTTCTATTCCATGTCTTTTCCATAGGGTTTTCACTAGGGCTATGCTTTTGTTTCTTAACTACTTGACCTCATGAGCCAAAATTCTAACTGGTTCTTCACCATATGTCAAATTCGGTTGTATCTCTACTTCTATCGACTCTATGACATGTGAAGGGTCTGAATGGTATCTGCGTAACATGGATATGTGAAAGGCGTTATGAATCTTTTCTAGCTCAGGTGGTAAGGCTAACCGATAAGCTACCTGTCCTATCCTTTCGGTAACTTCATAAGGTCCGATAAAGCGCGGACTCAATTTGCCCTTCCAGCTAAATCTGAGGACTTTCCTCCAAGGTGATACTTTCAAGAACACTTTATCACCAATTTTGAATTCTATCTCTTTCCTTTTTAAATTCGAATAGGACTCTTTTCTATCTGAGGCGACTTTCAAACAGTCACGTATCACTTTTACCTTCTCTTCAATTTCCTTAACGAAGTCGACCCCGTGTATCATTCTCTCTCTGAGCTCAGACCAATACAAAGGCGTTCGGCACTTACGCCCATACAATGCCTCATAAGGCACCATCTTCTAACTTGACTGAAAGCCATTGTTGTAGGCGAATTCTACAAATGGTAAGTATTTCTCCCAATTACCGTGGAATTTTAGAACACAACATCGAAGCATGTCTTCTAGTATCTGAATTGCCCTCTTTGACTGCCCATTTGTTTGTAGATGAAAGGCTGTACTAAAACTCAATTTTGTGCCCAATGCTTCTTACAGCTTTTTCTAAAACCGTGACGTGAATCTCGGATCTCTATAAGAAATGAACGATAACGATACACCATGAAGTCTTACTATCTCAGACATGTACAAGTTTGTAAATTTATCAAGTGAATAATTGACTTGCACAGGTATAAAGTGGGCTGACTTAGTAAGTCTATCTACCACTACCCATACTGCATCTTTCTTCTTTGGAGTCAATGGTAAGCCTATCACGAAGTCCATGGTAATACAGTCCTATTTTCATTTAGGAACCATAATGGGCTGAAGTAAACTCGAAGGTACTTGATGCTCTGCCTTCACTTGCTGACAAATCAGACACTTCGATACAAACTCAAAAATGTCTTTCTTCATACCAAGCCACCAATACCATTTCTTTAAATCATGGTACATCTTCGTGCTGCTTGGGTGAACATTCAAACATCCGCTATGTGCTTCATGCAAGATTTTACGAATAAGCTCGACATTTTGGGTACACAGATCCTATCTCAAAATGTAAAACATCCATCAGGATTTACTCGAAAGTCTGTCTCAATGCTCGACTCACATAAAACTCTCTTGGCTTGCAAACTGTTATCATCCTTCTGAGCATCACAAATCTCTTGGAGAAACAATAGTTTAGCCCTCACCTCCACTAAAACGAAACCATCATCTAACAAGGTCATCTGAGTACTCATGGCTTTTAGTACGAATAATGATTTTCTGCTCAAAGCGTCGGCGACTACATTCACCTTTCCCGGATGGTAGTCAAATACTAAATCATAATCCTTAATCAATTTTATCCACCTTCGTTGCCTCAAATTCAAGTCTTTTTGAGTCATTAGATATTTTAGGCTTTTGTGGTTAGTGAAAACCGACACCTTTCACCATATAAATGATGCCTCTAAATCTTCAGTGTGAACACAATTGCGGCCAACTCTAAATCATGAGTTGGGTAGTTCTTCTCGTGCAGCTCCAACTACCTAGAGGCGTATGCAATCACTTTACCCTCTTGCATAAGTACACAACCCAATCCATTTAAGGACGCATCACTGTAAACCACAAATTCTCATCCCAACTCTGGTTGCACCAAAATGGGAGCCTCAGTCAACAGTGTCTTCAGTTTCTCGAAACTCTGTTGACATTTCTCTGACCAAACAAACTTCACATCTTTTTGCAAAAGTCTCGTCATCGGGGTAGCTATCATGGAAAAACCCTTGACAAAGCGCTTATAATAGCCTGCTAAGCCTAGAAAACTCCTCACTTTAGCTACGCTACTCGGCGGTTTCCATTTAACAATTGTCGAAATCTTACTCAGGTCGACTCTAATCCCTTCTCTCGAGACAATGTGCCCCAAAAATCCCACTTCTTTGAGCCAAAATTTACTCTTACTGAATTTGGCATACAATTGTTTTTCTCTCAAAATTTGTAGAACCACACTCAAATGCTCCGCATGATCGTTCTCATCTTAAGAGTAGATCAGTATGTCGTCGATGAAGACCATGACAAATCTGTCTAAGTACGGTCAAAAAATGCGATTCATCAAATCCATGAAGATCACGGGGGCATTCGTTAGGCCAAAAGACATGACCAAAAATTCATAATGGCCATACCTGGTCCTAAATGCGGTTTCGGCACATCCGAGTCCTTGACTCTCAACTGATAGTACCTCGGTCTCAAATCTATCTTGGAAAATACTATAGCTCCCTTCAATTGATCAAATAGATCGTCGATTCTCGGCAATGGGTACTTGTTCTTCACAGTTAGCTAATTGAGTTGTCGATTGTAAGACCCAATTTATGCCCGGACCCAATTAACCATTAAAAAACCTAAAAATTATTAAAGTCCATTAATAAAAATAGTCCATTACAAAATTACAAGCCCAATAACAAATTATAACAGCCCAAACGGCCCAAAACATAAAGCAAATCAGAAGCTAAAAAAAATCTAGCCTTACGCCGCATGGTTTCAGTCGCCGTACACCCACGCGTGAGCCACCACCTCCTCCACGCCACATCGGCCCCTCCGTACGGCTTTCGTACATCCACACGGCCTTGTACCTGTGAAAACAACAATAAATGACAGCAAAAAAGAGAGATAATAGAAATTAAAAGGACTTTGTATTTGGTTTTTCTATTTTGATTTTAGTTTCGGCTATATAAGGCCGATTCGAAGCAACATAATGGATCCCCATTTTTTTTATGTACGAACAGTGATTATTTTACGAAAAAAATACAAAAAGAATATAAAGAAACAAGAGATTCAAAAAAAGGTTGCTTTCTATCTTGTGATTTCCTTTTCGCTTCGTTTTTGTTCTTCAATCGAGTAAAATAAATTTACAAAAGAAGAAGAAGGGTTTTCTTATCTGTCGTTTGGTGTAGATTTAGCCAAGCCTCGGCCCAAACGATCGATGAATCCTTGTGGATCTGGTTGAAATCGCGACGGTGGTGGAGGTGCACTGTGCGCCGATGAAACCCATGGGTTGACTGAAAAGACGGAGAGGCTGAAAAGTTGAAAAAAGGGGTTTTGAAATCTGTTTGAGAGAATAATCGGTGAAGTGAAATTAGTAGGGCATTTTTTTGACTTTTTTATGTGATTAAAATGGCAGCATATTTAGCCATGAGGGTTTGCATGAAAACGACATCGTTTCACAGCAACCCGATGACCCGACCCGATTGCGGCCAAGATCTGCGTGTTTTGGTTCTAATGGGTTATTCACCCTTTTAGTCCTTCTGCATTTTGTTTCTTTTTTAATTAAGTTCTATTTTATTTTAATTTCGTCTTTAATTTTTGTTCTGTTTTAATTTAGTCCCCATGTACACACCGTGTTTAAGGGACTTGGATAATTGCACATGGGGCCCCTATTCGTTTTCGCACATTCTATTTTAGTCCCTATTTCTATTATTAATGATTTATTTATTTTCAAATTAACCCTTTGATTCTGCTTTTGATTCCAATGGATTCTTCTTCTTTAGTTTTTTAAACTATTATATGTGTATATATTATTCATTTTAAATTATTTTATAAAATCCATCATTTATTTTTTAATGGCTTTATTATATCTTGCTTTGGATTATTTTGGTATACATTCTTGGTCTACATTATTTGGATTGTTACTTTAAAATTCCTTTTATATTTTATTAATTTAGTTATCATTTTTTTAAAAAATTGGTATATTATTATAAATTTATATAAATCGTTTATTCTTTTTATGTACACTATTTGTTTTTAAAATTTTCTATATATTTTTATTTTAAATTCTTTTGCATATTATTTTATATATCATTTGCTTATTTGTTTGCTATATATTTTTGTATTAATTTGATTGCTATCGTATGAACTTAAATTTATTTCCTTCAAATTTCGTATTATGGTCATTCATTAGTATCATATTTTATTCATGTATATTATTCCATGTTTGTAACTTTTTTTTTTTTTTATCATATTGTGGTTTAGACTTCAAAGTTTTTAATTGACATTAGTCATTTCATTGTTATTTCAAATAAGCTAACAAATGTATTTTGAGTCCATTTTATAATTGCTTGGTAAAAATTTTCAAAATAAGGCAATATTTCGTGTTTGGAAATTCAAGAAATCGTGCCCTATCGTGCTGGGTTTTGGTTTTTCGTTTGACCAAATAACTAAATATCCTTTTAAAATTTTGTCCATGTTTTCTAAAAAACAAGGCAATATTTCGTGTTTGAAAATTCGAGAAATTGTACCTATCGTGCTGGGCTTCGATTTTTTGTTTGTCCAAATAATTGAATATCCTTATAAAAATCTCAATGCATGAACTTTGGAAATCATGAGAGGATCTCGGCACCGAGGGTTTGAAATGTCATATCCTATCGTGCTGGATGTGATATTTTATTCCTTCGGAACAAGAGAATCTCAATATCCAATTCGAGTTATTTAAAAGTTAAAGAAAAAGGGAATTTCAAAATCGATTCAAAATTTTTAACATTAGGACATCAATTAATCAATTTGGTACCAATTTTGGGCGTTGCGAGGGTGCTAATCCTTCCTCGTACGTAACCGACTCTCGAACCCATTTTCTTATTAAAATTCGTAGACTAAATTTAATTTCTTTTAAAATAAAACAAAATGTTTTATAGGTGACCTAATCACACCTAAACAAAAAGGATTGGTGGCGACTCCATATTTCGTTTTAAAGTCGATCCCCATTTTCCAAACAATAATAAAATTGGTCTCGACAGCTTGGCGACTCTACTGGGGACTTCATTGAAAGTCAGACCATAGATTGATTAATTTTTGTCCTTTTGATTGAAAATTTGGAAAATTATTTTGAAAAATCATGTTTCTTTTGATGCATTTGTGCTATGATTAATGGTGAGTCTCGTAGGATATTCCAGCATCATATTGCATGACCGTTGTGGTCACACCTTTTAAGTGGGAGTGAGAAACTATGCCTTCGTGAGGTTTTCACCTCCGCATGGGCTAGTGGACTACTTTTGGGATACATCCGTACCTATGTCTTCGTGAGGTTTTCACCTCCGTATGGCCATAAAGAAATGTATTCCCCTAAACTGAACTCGATCCGTATGAGCCTATAATGGGTGAGGATTGAGGAATCTGTTGGTTCAGGTACCTTTTCTTTAGAACTAAACCACATATAGTGAACCCTAAGAGCCCACTTTAGGTAGAACTATGTTGAACCCTAGCAGTCACCTAGATAGGTGTTTGATTTTACCATCCGTACATGATACTAACGCGTTTACTTTTGTTTATGACTACATTGCATTTCATCATCATAGAAAGAAGGTGTTTATTAATATTCTATTGCTAAATAGGAGAGTTTGTCATAACGAAATGGATTACTTGATAAAGTGGGTTATAATGCGTTCGTCCAAATATAGTCCAAGTAAACATAACAAGAAAAGATTGACAGTATATGACTTTGCCTCGTTGCCCGGGGATTTAAGCCAATAAGGATTATTTGAGAGTCATCACGTCTCAATGAGCATCGCGGAGGATAAGTGAGTGAAGAGTCACAGCCTCGATCAAACAACAAGAAGCTAGAAGAGGCATCTATTGAGGAAGTTCACGGGACACGACCATAACATCTAGGTATGAAGAAAAGGATTGGTGTCTTCACCTTGACTATGAGGAAAAAGACACATACGTAATCCATTTTATGTAAAGAAATTTATTTTCTAGAAAAGTTCTTCTAATGGAATTGAATTCAGAATCAACGCCTCTCTTTCTTTTTGCATTCATTCCACGCATTTGCATTACATTTCATGCATTTGCATTACATCATATGCATTAAAATTTGTAGAAAGACTCTAATTAATTAAAAATTATTTCAGCAACCTAGAAACCGACAAAACCTTACCAAATACACATCCTTACGGCACAAGAAAAAAGACCAAATCAATGGATAAAAGACTAGAAAAATTGGAGCAAATGCAAAAGGATATGCAAGAACAAATGCAGGCATAGATATAGGAGCAGCTTGCTAAGATCCAGCAGGATATGATGGACAAAATGATGGAATCTCAGAGAAATATGATGACTCAGATGACGTAGCTGTTAAATAGGCTTATGGATAAAGGAAAGGTCCCCATGGTTAATGCTGAGGAGAATACTGAGTATCCTCAACATCCCCCTAGTTTTACTCCACCACATGTACGAGTATAACTAGAAGTACCTTTACAAAGGCCATTTGTCATGATCAGGCCTCAACAATTCCAAGTTGGTGCTTCAATGAATCCCCAAACTAGCTCAGGTTTAGGAGATAATACAATCAATACTAATGTCCCTGATTTGGATGAAATAACTCAAGGAGAGAGGACAAAAGTAGAATTACCAAAGCAACTAGAAGATAGATGTAAATGGTTAGAGGAGAAATTTAAGGCGATAGAAAGTGCTAATGGCTATTATGGAATTGATGCCAAGGATTTAAGCTTAGTCCCGAACTTGGTGCTCCCATACAAATTCAAAATGCCTAAATTTGTGAAATATAACGGGACAAGTTTCCCCGAGGCTCACATCACTATGCTTTATAAAAGAATGACAAGGTACATTAATAATGACCTATTGTTGATCCATTGCTTCCAAGATAGCTTGGTGGGAGCAACAGCCAAGTGGTATAACCAGTTGAGTCGTTCCCAAATTGGTGCATGGAAAGACTTGGCTCAAGCTTTCATAAAACAATACAGCCATGTGACAGACATAGCGCCCGACAGGATTACACTTTAGAACAAGCGCCCGACAGGATTACATTTTAGAACATGGAGAAGAAGACAAACTAGAGCTTCAGGCAGTATGCCCAGCGATGGAGGGAGGTGGCGACGCAAGTCCAACCACCACTCTTAGAGAAAGAGACGACTATGCTCTTTATCAATACACTGAAGGCCCTATTTATCATGCATATGCTAAGAAGCGCTACAAAGAGCTTCTTGGACATTGTAATGATTGGAGAAATGATGGAGAATGCCATAAAAAGTGGAAAGATCGAGGCAGGAGAAAGTAACAAGAGAATGGCCACAAGGAAAAAGAAAGCAAAGTGAATAATGCAAGCATGGGGTACTCAAAGTCGATTACCGTTAATCAGCCAAAAACAGTGACTACTGGGTATCAAGGTTCATCAAGAAAAGAATTTGGCACATGGTAAAACACTGAAAAACTCCAATTTATGCCGATCCCAATGACGTATAAGGAGTTGTATCAAAGTTTATTTGATGCATACGTTGTGTCCCCCCACTATCTAAAACCGATGCAGCCTCCATACTCAAAATGGTATGACCCAAATGCCCAGTGTGAGAACTACGTGGGGATCACAAGGAATTCGATAGAAAATTGCCTTGCTTTCAAGAAATTGGTGGAAAAGTTCATCAGCGTGGGTATTGTGAAATTAGATGACACGCCAAATGCAGAAATATGAACCTGGGAGCGTTTTGGACAATTGGACTGCGGAAGAAATTCCTGTAGGATTTAGAACTTATTCAGAGTAATGTACAAGATGCACTTGTTGCTTCAAGCCTAGAAGCAATAAGATTTTTTGTGAAATAGGCTTGTGTCCATAAGCTTTTATTTCAATAAAAAGCATCTTTTTGAGCAAATATTTTTAATTATTTCATACTATACATTCTTTTGGAATATTATTTCATTCTTCATTCATGATCATATCATATAAATAATTATCCTTAGAATCATTTATTCTTTGGAATTTGCTTTCGTACCTAGATACCAAGATATCAATGACATGAGCGACGCTGTTATTGACTCCCTTCTTGAATAAGATATGGGTCTAAGGGATCTAAAGACTTTGAAGATGACAAATATTGTAGCCTATCTTTTGATTTGTTAAGGATGGTAGAACAAGATGAAAATAGACTCTATGTTGCAAAGGTCAGTGGACGTTGTAAGCTTAGGAAAGGGGTAAAGATCGAAGCCTAACTCACCACAGAAATATGGTGAGGAATCATTGAGCTATTTTTAAGAATTCAAAGATGTTTTCGGACGATCATATCAGGACACGCCAGGCTATTGAAATGTGGGTATGCTGTTAAGATTGGTGTTTAAAGAACCCATGTTAATGGCTTTACAATGGCAAGGCTAATCAAGAGGTTTGGGCCACCGGTTTAACAAAAAGGGAAATTATATTAATTACGCCGTAAATGCCAAATTGAGAAAAATAGGACTTATGTGCCTCCTTTATTTTTTCTATATGTGGGGCATAGATGTTATGTGGCTGATCTCGTCAAAGGCATTTGGCCAAATGTGATTCATCTTCGTGGTTGTCAATTACTTCACTAATAGGGTGAAGGTCGCTTCATATGTCAAAATTATAAAGTCAGTGGTCATCAAATTCAAATTCAAATCCAAATGCAAATCCATAGCCAAATCCAAATATGAATTCAAGTTCAAGTTCAAATCCAAATCCAAATTTTAAGTTCAAATGTAAATTCAAAAGGGGTGGCAATAAAGAATGCTAGAAAGGAACATGTCTAGCATAATCGCACGATGTTAAATATTCTGATCATTCAAAGATCGGACACCATATCGATCTTGAAAGCGACCAAAAATTCAAATTTTTTGAAAACTGACTGAAGTTTGTAAAGGTTGGCATAAAGAAGTTACCGTTTACCCTTTTTGCTTCTTGAACGTTGGCTAGGACCCTCACCGGGGCAACATCTTTCTCATTGGTTTATAAAGAGAAGAAATTGTTGGAAGTTAAGATTCCTTTTTTCCAAGCTTTGATTAAATTGGATGAAGTAGAATGTCTCCAGTAAGCTTGATTGAAAGTATTCATCATGGTCGAATGTACCAAAAATGGATGATACGGGCTTATGACAAAAAGGTTCGCTCAAGAGAATTTCAAGATGGGGACCTGGAATTAAGAAGGATTCTTCTCATCCAAAAGGACTTCAGAGGTAAATGCCAAATTTGGAAAAACCTTATGTGGTGAAGAAGACTTGTTTTGGAAGATCATTAACTTTGACCAAGATGGATGACAAGGACATGCTCAAGTTGGTGAATTCAGATTTTAGTCTAAAAGGAGAGGCCAGGGTGAAAACCCACAAAGGGGCACTTTGAGACCAAAATAAAAAAAAAAAGAAAAAAATTCAATCAAAAAGAAGAAAGAAAAGGAGAGGCCAAGGCGAAAACTTGCAAAGGGCGCCTTGAGACCAAAGGGGATTTGAGTTGAAAACCCAAAAAGGGCAGCTCAAATTTTGATCGAAAGTAAGGCATACAGTAGTCTTACTATACTTGAATTAACAATAAAGAAGTATGCTACGTCTTGGGGCATCGAAAAAGTACTCCGGATCCCCTAAATACATATTGAGCTTAAAATGGTCCTTAGGAAGTTTGAACAGAGAAACTCAGGCTATGATATCTAGGAAACCTAGTTTCCATTTTACCCATTTTAAATTTGTTATTTGGATTATCTTATTCTGCCCAATAAAATTTCTTTGCATTTGCTATCTTTGCTTAACTTATTTTGTTTCGAGCTATGCTCTTAATTAATTTACTTCTTGTCCATAGTTATAATCTTTTTCAGGCATTTTGCATTGAAATAACGATTAGTGGACTAATAATTTTCATAAAAGGAGTTTCGCATATTACTCTAGAAGCTTCTGAATAATACAAGAACTTGAAATAGGACTATTCTTTAAAACTCACCAAGTTTAAGGAAGAGTCTAAACTAAGACTATCTCTTCGGATTTTTGTCAAAAATAGTGGTTGAACAAATGACAAGATGTTACGTCAGTAATACAATCTTGACGAGAAATGGGCAATGTTAACCCAAGTGTAAAAGGGGAATCATTCGTAAGAAAAATGATATTCTACATCCATGCAAATATCATGCATACATATTTGGTTAGGTCACCTGGGGAGCGATCAGTTGATTTGAACAAGTTACAATCCTCTACCCCTGAGTTGCGGTGGTATGAATGGAAAATGATACAAGTCTTGTACCCTTGAATAGCAATGGGATGGATTGAAGAAGAAATAAATCCTACATTTTGAAGTCACAGTTGGATAGATTCAGATCTTATACTCCTAAGTCATAATGAGATGAACCCTGAAGTTACAGTGGGGCAAGTCTGTTGAGCAAGATATAATCATTTTCTTGGGTTTTCTGTCGAGAATACCAGCCAAACAAGATGGCAGCATAATACATCAGTGATAAAGCCTTAATAAGCAATGAGCGATGACACCTTAAACATTTAAAAAAGGATCATTCTCTTGAAATTCTGCATTCATTCAAGACGCATTTAGTTAGTAGCATTTTATTCATTTTGATCATTGCATCCTGATCCTTATACATTTAACAAAGGATCATTCTCATAACATTCTACATTCATGCAAATGTCATTCATAATATCATTTAGTTAGAAGCATTCGATTCATTTTGATCATTGCATCCTAATCATTGTAAAAAGACCATTCTCATGACATTCTGCATTCATGCAAATGTCGTCCATAATACATTTAGTTAGGAGCATTAGATTCATTCTGATCATTGAATCCTAATCATTTGGCATAAACATAAGCTTGAGAAATCAAGTCTACAAGACAGGTTCCCTGGAGAATGGTGTAGCAATATCGAAGATTTCAAATTTTGTCCCCTAGAGATAGTAGTGGGGCACATCTTGTAGTCTTATCAAGGTAGCAAGGAAGCGGTTTTTAGATTTTGTTCCTCGATAAGTAGATCAAGGATGACCGTTCTATCTCCTTGCTTGGAGAAAATGATGCAAGTCTCCAACATTTTCAAAGTGATGAGCTCGGATCATCGAGACCAAGTGTTGTGGGGCCGTGTGCATCTTCATTAACTTCCAAATTGAGTCGAATTAGCTCATGCCACTCAATTCGAGCTCCTCAAGCTCATTTACGCTATCGCAAATTTATTGCTTTTAATAAATTGAATTTTATTTTATTTATTTTCCTAAAGCATTTTAATGCATCTAAAACATTTTAAATTGGTTGAATTTAATTTTTTTAGCTCAAATTAATTTTATTACATTTTATTACATGTTTTAAAGTTATTTTAAATCAAAATTAAAGTGCAAATTTTTCTATTAAATAAATTCTGAATTTAGTATGTGTGCTAAATGTGTATTTAAGTTGTCCTAAGTGTCTATTAAGATGTCTTGAGCGTGTTTAATTTATGTTCAACTGATTTGGAGTGGATTTAGTGTGTGATTCATGCTCTTGTAGGTACAACCGAATCTTACATGAAGCATTGATGAGGTTCATGCACCTTGGTGCAATGTACTTGGCAATTCATCAATGAATCTAGAGGTGCATACTTTTGGCCATTCAAGGCCCCCATTCAATGGAAAGAAGACTAAGTGCTTGGGTTAAATTCATGAAGATTTTTAAGTGAAATTAAAACAAGGCAATGACTTATTTAATTTCTTTGGGGTGTTAGTGCAATGCAAAGGTCAAGGGATTTCAATGGCTGAATTAAACACTTGCAATCCATTTAAAGACATGTTTAATTGCTAGAAATATTTCAAACAAAAGGTGCAGCTCATTCTCCATGTTGGTAGAACCTAGACAAGCCTTTTCACTCCTTTCTTTGTCCAAATTCATTTGGCCATTTCCTTTTCATTAAGATGCCTCCAAAACGTCCCAAATGGCTGAATTTACACATCCAAGAGAGCTATTTATCTTCATCATTATTGATGGTGATTTTTCAGCCAAAGAAGGCTAATTAAGAGGTCACTTATTGCATGAGATGTACCTAGCGGCTGCATGCATTTTCAAAGTGTCCCAAAATTCATTTTCTCTTCTAGAAACATGGTTAATGATGTTCCAAAGGCTGCACATGGACTTGGACGAATTTCTTCTTCATGAAGCATGGCTTTTGACGTTCCAAGAGGCTGAATTTGGACTTGTCCTTTGATCTCCTTCAAGCAATCATCCACCAAGTTAATTGCTCCATCTAGAAGTCATCCACTTGACTCCCATTCAAATAGAATCGCCCATAGCCACTTGATGAGTTTATTCTATATTTTTCAGCTCAATTAAGCCTTCTAGAAGAGGCCATTGACGTCCTCAATGCATGGGAAACTACAAGGAAGCCTTCTCCAAAATTCGGAATTTTGTGTTTAATTTTGCTTAGCCATCAAGGCTTCCTAGTGACTATTCGGCGAGCCTACGTTAGCCTATAAATACCTTGTTAGTTTTCATTTGTGTGGATAGACAATATAGACAATTTTATCATTAATCATATTACATGAACTTTGTTCATTTGAGTGAGTTATCTCCTCTCTATCTTTCATACGAGTTTCGATCCCGACTTATCAAGCTTGCTTGTGGCGTCAATCGAATCTTTTCCATTAATCTATACCTTAGGTTCTTATCATTCTTGATAACGGGTCTTTGGTCCATATCGATTTCCATCATCCACCTTAAACACTTTAGAAACCGGGGTGACAATCTCTTAGTGTTGAATCGTTTCTGTTTAAGTCCTATCTTCCATTTTTTTCACCACCTATCTTTATCACTTATTTTTCTTTGTTAAACCGAACCTATCTTCTATTCCGTTCCTTTCATTTCTTTATCCTCCATTCCTAACTTAAACCATTTTATAATATAAAATCAAATTCAAAAGCTTCCATTACTACATATTTTCTCATAATTTTTGAAGGCTTGTAACCTCCTCGTGAGCGATCGAGCAACTTCGCATGCATTTTGACTCTCCCCGAGGCGAATCGCATCATCTGGTATCAGAGCTATAAAATGAGGAATTTTGACTACGTACAAGAAGCCGAAATAGGTTCGTAAGTGAAAAAAAATTCAAAAAAATTGTAAGTTGTAATTTTCGTTCTTGTATTTCAATATATTGTATGTGAAGTGAAAAAAAATTGAAAAAAAAAGAAAAAATGAAAAATGAAAAAAATATACAAGTTAAAAAAAAGTGGTAAAAAAAAAGTTGTGGAAAATTTTTGAAGTTTTGCTTTGAACTTCATCTCTTCAGTTTTCGATCCCAAGACTCCCATTTCTACCCTCTTCATCTTCTACCTCGACCTCCCAAAATTTTTTTTCTTACCCTTTAGCTTACCCGATAACCAAATTTTTCTTTTGTTTAGCCTCCCCTATACAGACATCAATCCCTTGAAACCCTTTGAAGTGACCCTCAAGCCGCGATGAGTCTTCCAAACGAAGTATGAATTTGTGAGACGAGATAGAGCGATAAAAGGCATGAGTGAAATCATCAAAGAAAAAGCCATCATCTGAGTTAAACACGAGTGTGAGTGATTTTCTTCTGAGTGACTCGTGAGGATTTTGTGGTAAGGTTTTTCTCTTTTCTATCTATTTTTTTGTATAACATATTTTATTTTCAAAGAACAAAGATGTCACAAGAAGGATTCTCAACCACCGACTTCCAATACTTGTTAAGTGAAATGGAAAGCATTTTTGATCGAAAGATTTCATCAAGTTAGAGAACGGAGTCGAGTTCTTCACCGCGATATACATCCCGAAACTATTCGTGAAGAGACTCTTATCAAGACTCATGTTCGACAAGGCCTTCAAGACGGAGAGAAACAAGAAATGAGTTCAAATCTTTTCGAGGTAATGAATGAGAAGAAAGCTATAAGTATTCCGCTACAAAAGATCGTTCTCAAAGTGGTTCGAATCGAGATTCCTATTTGATGAAGGAATCGAGGCGAAGCAAAGTGAATTTCGAAGTTTTTTACGGTGACGACCAAGAAAGCACGAAGTATACATCTTATGATTCAACGAAGTCCCGTACGAAGTATCTTCCAAGCAAAGATCGTGATATCTATGAGAACATTGCTTCGATCTTAGAATCAAATCCTTCTATTTTTAGTTCTTTTGAATCATCTTCTTCTGTACTCAAAATGAAAAGAAAGAACAAATGAAAAGAAGAAAAAGAAAATAAAAGAAAAGAAATTGAAAAAGAGTTTGTGAGAGAAAAAGAAATCGAGGAAAAAGAAAATAAAAATGAGAAAGAAGAAAAAAAGATTGAGAAAGAAAGAAAAGAACTTGGGCGAGAAAAAATTGAAACGAGAGATTGAAAAAGAAAAATATCTTGAAAAAGAATCAAGAGAAAAGAACGAACGAGAGAAAGAGAGTGAATTTTCAACTAACTCTTTGGATTTTTGTCCTTCTTTTGTTTCTTCGTTTCAGGTTTTCGAGGAATCAAATGATGACTATCAACTTCAATACCTTTCCGAAAAGCGACATTTTCAATTGGTTGAAAAGGTAAGATTGAACCACCTAAGCCGGAAGGTAAGGAAGGTAAGTGTTCCAAATCGAGTTTGTCTCGTCCAAATTTTTCCAATGATTGTGATCTTGTGAACGAAATCGTCTCTTGCCATTACTTCATCTCTTGTGATCATTTAAATGATGGTAAGACGAGTCTATTTCAAGAAAATCAATGTGTTACAAATTGTGACGGTGGAGAGCGTATATTCAGCGGATGCAAGACACGAGTAAGTATGACGATGAATTTTCTCTTAATCCCAACTTGTTTGATTGTGGTTTTATGAGATTTGTTCGTTGTCTAATGCAAAATTGTTGAGTTTTGTGAGTATGTTTTGAAGCACGTTAAGAGTTTTGATCGATTGATTTTGAACATACATAATTCCTTTTGGTATAACAAGTTTGATTTTTCGAAACAATTGGCACATCTTGTTTTGAATAATCAAACGCATGTCTTTCAACCAGGAATATGTCCGGATTTGTCTTATGGAAAATTCAAGTATCATGCGATATGTTTGAAAGAATTCTATCATCTCGATACTTGTTTTTTAATTAAGGTAACGAAATTTGTTAACTTCTTGTTTAATTTGTATTCGTTCCTTAAACAAATCTTGTGGTTGTACTTGCGATTTACAATCTATTTGCGAGTTGTTGACTCAAACGCAAAGCTTCAATTATACTACATGCGTACGGAGAGAAGGTTTGTGATGCTTGAACAAGGTAAGAATAATCTTTGTCCTTCTGCGCATAAAGGTACGATTTCTGAACTTGTTGACACGTTTCTACTCCCTACGGATGGTGAAAAGCTTTGCGTTGCTAATTTCGTTGTTGTGAAACATTTAGATCATTCCAAGCTTAATCGTTCTTTTCTGCCCATTTATGATCTATTTGTTTTCTCGATGAATAATGAGAGGATTTTTACGTTTGATAATTTTGATAGTTTTCTTATGAAAGAATCCATCTTGCGTTCCTTTGAGATGTTTTCGTTCTCTTCGAAAGTTAATAGAACACATGATACCGATTTCGTTTTGATAAATCATTTAGATCATGAAGTGTTTGAATGTGTTATTCTGCTTATTGACAAAAGGATTTGTATCATCTGGTATCATCATGTGTTTGATAAATATTGTAATTCTTGTGTAAGTAATATAGTATATCGTTCGATGCAAGAATTGGTTGAACAATTTAAATGTGCCATATCGTTTTCTCAATTGCTAGCTTGTGACGAATATATCTATCATTTGACATGTTATTTGCATGAAATTTTTCACTTACGGGATCCATGTGAATCGAATGCATGTCATGAAGCTTACTCACTTGTGATGCAAACGTTTGACAAGGCGTTATTCCTTTTATATAAAGTGGTCATTCCGTTCGCGTGCGATTTATGTGTCTGTGATGTTCATATTTGGATTGCAATATTGTTTGGAAGCGATCTTGCTAATTTATATTTATCTCTTTCAGTGTTACGATTATCATCCGTCCCATTTGATCGAGGAAAACCGAGTCAAAAGAAATTTTGCTCGGAAAGTCAACATGTCGATTCGAGGACGAATCGCCTTGAAGAGGGAGGGATGATGCGAGCACGCCGGTGCCTCCAACATTTTTCAAGTGATGAGCTCGGATCGTCGAGACCAAGTGTTGTGGGGCTCGTGTGCATCTTCGTTCACTTCAAATTGAGTCGAATTAGCTCATGCCACTCAATTCGAGCTCCCTCAAGCTCATTTCACTCATCGGTGATTGCTTAAATTATTGCTTTTAATAAATTGAATTTTATTTTATTTATTTTCCTAAAGCATTTTAATGCATCTAAAACATTTTAAATTGGTTGAATTTAATTTGTTTTAGCTCAAATTAATTTTATTACATTTTATTACATGCTTTAAAGTTGTTTTAAATCAAAAATTAAAGTGCAGATTTTTCTATTAAATAGAAATTTGCCGAATTTAGTATGTGTGCTAAATGTGTATTTAAGTTGTCCTAAGTGTCTATTAAGATGTCATGAGCGTGTTTAATTTATGTTCAAGCTGATTTGGAGTGGATTTAATGTGTGATTCATGCTCTTGTAGATGCAATGAGAATCTTACATGAAGCATTGATGAGGTTCATGCACCTTGGTGCAATGTACTTGGCAATTCATCAATGAATCTAGAGGTGCATACTTTTGGCCATTCAAGGCCCCCATTCAATTGGAAAGAAGACTAAGTGCTTGGGTTAATTTTATTTTATTTATTGCTTTTAATAAATTGAATTTTATTTTATTTATTTTTCCTAAAGCATTTTAATGCATCTAAAACATTTTAAATTGGTTGAATTTAATTTGTTTTAGCTCAAATTAATTTTATTACATTTTATTACATGTTTTAAAGTTGTTTTAAATCAAAATTAAAGTGCAGATTTTTCTATTAAATAGAAATTTGCCGAATTTAGTATGTGTGCTAAATGTGTATTTAAGTTGTCCTAAGTGTCTATTAAGATGTCATGAGCGTGTTTAATTTATGTTCAAGCTGATTTGGAGTGGATTTAATGTGTGATTCATGCTCTTATAGGTACAGTAGAATCTTACATGAAGCATTGATGAGGTTCATGCACCTTGGTGCAATGTACTTGGCGAATCCATCAATGAATCTAGAGGTGCATACTTTTGGCCATTCAAGGCCCCCATTCAGTGGAAAGAAGACTAAGTGCTTGGGTTAAATTCATGAAGACTTTTAAGTGAAATTAAAACAAGACCCATGACTTATTTAATTTCTTTGGGGCTGTTAGTGCAATGCAAAGGTCAAGGGATTTCAATGGCTAAATTAAACACTTGCAAGCCATTTAAAGACATGTTTAATTGCTAGAAATATTTCAAACAAAAGGTGCAGCTCATTCTCCATGTTGGCGAACCTAGACAAGCCTTTTCACTCCTTTTTGTCCAAATTCGTTTGGCCATTTCCTTCTTCATTAAGATGCCTCCAAAATGTCCCAAATGGCTGAATTTACACATCCAAGAGAGCTATTCATCTTCATCATTATTGATGGTGATTTTTCAGCCAAAGAAGGCTAATTAAGAGGTCACTTATTGCATGAGACGTACCTAGTTGTGCATGCATTTTCAAAGTGTCCCAAAATTCATTTTCTCTTCTAGAAACATGGTTAATGATGTTCCAAAGGCTGCACATGGACTTGGACGAATTTCTTCTTCATGAAGCATGGCTTTTGGCGTTCCAAGAGGCTGAATTTGGACTTGTCCTTTGATCTCCTTCAAGCAATCATCCACCAAGTTAATTGCTCCATCTAGAAGTCATCCACTTGACTCCCATTCAGTAGAATCGCCCATAGCCACTTGATGAGTTTATTCCAGATTTTTCAGCTCAATTAAGCCTTCTAGAAGAGGCCATTGGCGTCCTCAATGCATGGGAAACTACAAGGAAGCCTTCTCCAAAATTCTGGAATTTTTGTGTTTAATTTTTGCTTAGCCATCAAGGCTTCCTAGTGACTATTCGGCTAGCCTATGTTAGCCTATAAATACCTTGTTAGTTTTCATTTGTGTGGATAGACAATATAGACAATTTTATCATTAATCATATTACATGAACTTTGTTCATTTGAGTGAGTTATCTCCTCTTTATCTTTCATACGAGTTTCGATCCCGACTTATCAAGCTTGCTTGTGGCATCAATCGAATCTTTTCCATTAATCTATACCTTAGGTTCTTATCATTCTTGATAACGGGTCTTTGGTCCATATCGATTTCCATCATCCACCTTAAACACTTTAGAAACTGCGGTGACACTCTCTTAGTGTTGAATCGTTTCTGTTTAAGTCCTATCTTCCAATTCTTTTTTCACCACCTATCTTTATCACTTATTTTTCTTTGTTAAACCGAACCTATCTTCTATTCCGTTCCTTTCATTTCTTTATCCTCCATTCCTAACTTAAACCATTTTATAATATAAAAATCAAATTCAAAAGCTTCTGCATTACTACATATTTTCTCATAATTTTTTGAAAGGCTTGTAACCTCCTCATAGACGATCGGGCAACTCGCATGCATTTTGACTCTCCCCGAGGCGAATCGCATCACTGAAGATTGCAGATCTTGTCTCCCTAAGTAGTAGTGGAGCAGATCAGTTAAAGATTGCATATCTTATCTCACTAAGCAGTAGCGAAATAGATTGAAGACCACAATTCTTATTTCCTCGAAGTTCCAACGGAGTAGGTTGAAATTACAAATCCTGCCTCCCAAGATTACATTGAGGATCAATCCTTATTTCCTTGAAGTTTCAGTAGAGAAGATGGAAACTACGAATCTCTTCTCCCTAAATTCTTATTTCCTCGAAGTTCTAGCGGAGTAGCTTGAGGCTAGAAATTCCTTTTCCCTGAGTTTACAATGAGGATCAATCCTTATTTCTTTAAAGTTTTAACAGAGAAAATTGAGGTTACGAATCTCTTCTCCCTGAATTCTTATATCCTCAAAGTTCCAGTGGAGTAGGTTGAGGCTACAAATCCCTTCTCCCTGAGTTTACAATGAGGATCAATCCTTATTTCTTTGAAGTTTCAGCAGAGAAGATTGAGGTTACGAATCTCTTTTCCTTGAATTCTCTTCACCTCGAAATTCCAATGGAGTAGGTTGAGGCTACAAATCCCTTCTCCCTAAGTTCACAATGAGGATAAATCCTTATTTCCTTGAAGTTGCAGCAGAGAAGATTGAGGTTACGAATCTCTTCTCCCTGAATTCTCATCTCCTCGAAGTTCTAGTGGAGTAGGTTGAGGCTACAAATCCCTTCTCCCTGAGTTTACAATGAGGATCAATCCTTATTTCTTTGAAGTTTTAGTAGAGAAGATTGAGGTTACAAATCTCTTCTCCCTAAATTCTCATCTCCTCGAAGTTCCAGTGGAGTAGGTTGAGGCTACAAATCCCTTCTCCCTGAGTTTACAATGAGGATCAATCCTTATTTCCTTGAAGGTACAGCATAGAAGATTGAGGTTACAAATCTCTTCTCCCTGAATTCTCATCTCCTTGAAGTTTCAGTGGAGTAGGTTGAGGCTACAAATCCATTCTCCCTGAGTTTACAATGAGGATCAATCCTTATTTCCTTGAAGTTACAGCATAGAAGATTGAGGTTACAAATCTCTTCTCCCTGAATTCTCATCTCTTCGAAGTTCCACTAGAGTAGGTTGAGGTTACAAATCCCTTGTCCCTGAGTTTACAACGAGGATAAATCTTTATTTCTTTTAAGTTTCAGTAGAGAAGATTGAGGTTACAAATCTCTTCTCTCAGCAGAGAAGATTAAGGTTACAAATCTCTTCTCCCTGAATTCTCATCTCCTCGAAGTTTCAGTGGAGTAGGTTGAGGCTACAAATCCCTTCTTCCTGAGTTTACAATGAGGACCAATCCTTATTTCTTTGAAGTTTCAGTAGAGAAGATTGAGGTTACGAATCTCTTCTCCCTAAATTCTCATCTCCTCAAAGTTGCAGTGGAGTAGGTTAAGGCTACAAATCCATTCTCCCTAAGATTACCTTGAGGATCAATCCTTATTTCCTTGAAGTTTTAGTAGAGTAGGTCGAAGCTACAAATCCCTTCTCTCTGAAATTACATAGGAGCCACAATTCTTATCTCCTTGAAGTTCCAGCGAGTAGATTGAAGTTACAAATCTCTTCTCCTTGAAATTACCTTGAAGTGGATCAAAGCGCTAGTTCTCATGCCCCTGAACATGCAGTGGGATGGAATGAAGCTACTCGAAGAAGAAAAACACCAAAAGAAGTCAAGATTCGGCGAAATCGGGCAAAATTAACCCTTTTAAAGTTTTTACTTCATTCTCGTTACACGACAATGAGCAAAGAGGGACAGCTGTAAGACCCAATTTATGCCCGGCCCAATTAACCATTAAAAAACCCAAAAATTATTAAAGTCCATTAATAAAAATAGTCCATTACAAAATTAAAAGCCCAATAACAAATTATAACAGCCCAAACGGCCCAAAACATAAAGCAAATCAGAAGCTTAAAAAAACCTAGCCTTGCGCCGCATGCTTTCAGCCGCCGTACACCCACGCGTGAGCCACCACCGCCTTCATGCCACATCAGCCCCTCCGTACGACATCCGTACATCCACGTAGCCTTGTACTGCGAAAACAACAGCAAATGACAACAAAAAGAGAGATAACAGAAATTAAAAGGACTTTGTATTTGATTTTTCTTTTTTGATTTTGGTTTCGGCTATATAAGGCCGATTCGAAGCAATGTAACGGATCCCCATTTTTTTATGTACAAACAATTATTATTTTATGTAACACCCCAAACCCGACCTATGCATTAAGTCCGGATTTTGGCATGCCACACAAGTTTAACGAACATTCAAAAACATTTAACAATGTAGAAATCAAATTTCAAAACAATTAAGAGAGTGACTTTATCGAAAAATTGAAGTTCATTGAAAACCATAATTAAAAACACAAGAATTTGTTGTTTGATATATAAAGAAGTATTTGATAAAAACTTTGGACTTATTTAGTCGAAATATTTCATCGAAAAAGTTTTAAAAGAATTTCCTAAGTTTCTAGTTAAGAAGAACTTTTATTTATCGAGAGTTATAGAAAACATGTAAAAAAAACTAAATCAATCCAACTTAATAAAACAAAAACATAACAAATCCATCCATATAATAAAATCCATAATAAAAAGGCCTTATTACATCGCCATTAAAAATAACACTTAATAAAAATCATAAAAGAAGTCTCAAAGTTTTATAAACCACCATTTGTAATATAGCCTCCCACGAAGTCATCTCACCCAAGTCTCCATCAATTGTTATTACACGAGAGGGTAAAAAAATGGGGTGAGTTACTTAGAACTCGGTGTGTAACTCAATTACCATAGTCCACCGGGCCAAGACCATTTAAACACTTATTTGGGCCTAAGCCCATTCAAAATATAAAAATATAATTTAGCATTAAAAATAATAATGCAAATGATATGCAATTCCCAAAACCAAACCTAGATTTCCATCCGCTACACACCCCGTACCCAACCAAAGACACACTGGGGAGCTTTAGTCACCCACCCCGCCAACACACCAAGTAGGCTTTAAGCCCAATATCATATTTGTGGCAACGCCATTTAAATAATTGTGGTAAAACCATCGATCTAGATTTCTGAACACGACCATTGTGACATAGTCACCTATCTAGAATTCGGCATTAAGCCTTTCTTCTCTTCATCATTGATCCCAACCCATGCAATCATGTTTATGCATTACAAAATATTTGTAAAGAAAACCATATTATAATTTATGAATTTTGGCCTATTAAAACACATTTCACATATAGCCCATTTATCCATTATCATAAATGGCCCAATTATCAATTTTCACTTAAGGCCCATTTATCAATTATCACATATGGCCCAAATTCTCAATTATCACATATGGCCCAAATTTACCAAATATCACATATATGGCCAAATTTGCCAAATATCAGATATATGGCCCAAATTTATCAAATATCACATATGGCCCAAATTTGCCAAATATCACATATATGGCCCAAATTTACCAAATATCACATATATGACCCAAATTTATCAAATATCACATATGGCCCAAATTTATCAAATATCACATATATGGCCCAAATTTGCCAAATATCACATATATTTATCAAATACACATATATGGCCCAAATTTATCACTTATTAATGTTTTAGCCATTAAGGCGATTTCCAAAATTTTCACAATCTTAATACCGATTTCACGATCTTAACACTAAAGTGTCAATAATACCATATTTTCGATTTCACCAACTTTGCGATTTTAATCCAACTTTAATCATTGTATAGTCATCTAACCCATGAGATATAGTGTGAAATTACACACGATTCTTGTGAGAACTACACTCTCCCGTCTCGTCGATATCTAAACACACATTACGAAGGATTAGAACACTAAAATTTAATATTAAACTATTCTAATATTGAGCGATCTAGATCTTACCCTTGGAATCTCGAACAACCACTATTTGCGATTTCTCTTCGATCAAAGGTTTAATACCCCGAGTAAACAGTGGTTCGGGAGTACGTACGACTTCGAATAATTGATTTTCGCCGGATGAAGGTCCACAACCCGGTGGAAAATCTCGGATTCCTGAAACAGTCCTTCTTTTAAACTTAGGGGGATTAATAGAACCACCCCTCTTCCGAACACTATTTACTGCCCTTTTCGTCCCTATTTTGATTGTCTTCAAAGACAAGGAATCATTAGTCTTAACAATATTTTTCGAAAATCTTAAAACTAAAGACTTGAAAGTGTAATCGGTTTACCTTGAAAATCCTTTACCTTTAACACTTTAAATTCGATTTCAACGATCCACGATATTTACGAACACTTGAGTTTCGGCCCTCCGCTAAATTTCTATGATAGAGAAAAGGTTGGAATTAGATATGGTATGATGATGATCTCAATCCAAAAGATCACCCCACACCACAAGATTCGGCACAAAAGAATAACGAATTCCAAAATATTATACTAGCCACTTACCGATTGATTAAGTTGTGAGTAGAAAGAAGATTCGGTTATGAAGGAAAAATTGAAGGAGATAGTGCTTAGCAACATTCGGCCATGAGAGATGAAAGAAAGAGATGATGTTGATTCGGTTTCCAAGAGAGAAAAGAGAAAGAAAAGGAAAGAAGATGATAGGTTTATAATTCTTTTATCAATGGTAAAAGAAAAGCAAAGAAAGAGTGGTTAAGACAATGGTACATTCGGTAAGGGTGAAAAGAAAAAGAAAAGAAAATGCCCTTTAAGAATGTATAGTTTCAGCACAAGGAGAAAAAGATTTTTGGGAGAAAGTAAGGTAATACCGAAATGGTCAAAATGAAATGGCCAAAACAAAACACAAATTTTACCTATTGTTCAAGACATATTCGGCTAGTGAATAAGTTTGGAGAGAAAGATTTTGGAGAGAAAGCTATTGATACACCAAAATGCCAAAATGAAAATGACTAAAGCTAGCATCTACCTTACCCAATGCTAACCAAAATTCGCCATCCCCTAGCCCTAAAACCATCCAAGTTCATGGACAATTAGCCATTCAAAGCTTTCCAAAACAGAGCCCTTGTTTTAAGCCTTATGTCCCCCTTACATGCCTTTTCCATATGATTCCTTTCCCTAAGTTATCACTTGCCTTATTCCCATGATCTTCTTGCAATAAAAAAAATTAATCCAACTCATCAATCCTTATCCATGACCGACACTTGCTAAGGAAAAGCAAAAATAAAAGCTTCAACTTGCATGCTAGGAGATTCGAACCTCTCACCTCAAGCAAACATGCATGCGCCAACTCCACCTTGCTACTAGCTTCTCTTGTGCTAGTTTTTAACAATTAATTTTACTTAAACCTCAAAGTCACTTGATCCACTTCAATTAAATACTCCTTACTAAAATTTATTCTAATTCCGAATAGTTCTCAAGTCTTCTCAGGACCATACTAAACATGAAAACTTTTATTATGCTCAAGTTAAGCACTAAAACATGCATCAATTAAATACTCAAATTTTAGGATGTTACAACTCTACCCTCTTTAAAGAAAATTTCATCCTCGAAATTTACCTGGCTAAAAGAGATGAGGATATTGTTGTTGAATTGCATCTTCAGCCTCCTACGTAGCTTCCTCCGCTCCGTGATTACGCCATAAAACCTTGACCAGCGGTACAGTCTTCTTTCTTAACACCTTAACATCTCAGTCTAAGATTCTCACCGGTTCCTCCTAAAAAGACAAATTTGGCCTTAATTCCAATTCTTCTATAGGTACTATGTGCGATGGATCCGATCTATAGCATTTCAGCATAGAAACATGGAAAACACTATGAATCTGACTCAATTCCGGAGGTAAATCAAGTTGATAGGCCACTGATCCTACACGCTTCAACACATGGTACGGTCCAATGAACATAGGGCTCAACTTGCCTTTCTTTCCGAATCTGAAAATCTTTATCCACGGTGAAACTTTCAAAAAGACTTGATCTCCCACCGCAAACTCGATATCTTTACGCTTCAGATCCGCATACGACTTTTGTCTATCTGAAGCTTCCTTTAACCGTGCTCGAATCACCTTTACTTTTTCTTACGTCTCTGATATCAATTCAGGACCCAAAAGTTGTCGTTCCCCTAATTCAGTCCAACAAGTAGGAGTACGACACCTACGACCATATAACGCTTCATAAGGTGCCATCTGAATACTAGACTGATAGCTGTTGTTATACGCAAACTCTGCCAACGGTAGAAAATCTTCCCAACTACCTCTGAAATCAATCACACAACCTCTTAACATGTCTTCCAAAATCTGGATTACTCTTTCCGACTGACCATCTGACTGAGGGTGAAAAGCCGTACTAAAGTTTAACTTTGTACCCAGAGCCTCATGTAAAGCTTTCCAAAATCGTGATGTAAACCGAGGATCCTGTCCGATATGATGAACACTGGTACCCCATGCAACCTCACGATTTGAGATACATACGCTTTAGCCAACTTTTGCAATGAGTAATTAAATGAACCGGTAGAAAATGAGCAATCTTTGTTAATCGATCTACTACCACCCGCATAATCTTTCTTAGTAGGTGTTAAGGGTAACCCACTAACAAAATCCATCGTTATTTGCTCCCATTTCCATAATGGAATCTTTACTGGTTGCAACAATCCCGACGGTAATTGATGTTCCGCCTTTACTTGTTGACAAGGCAAACACTTTCCCACAAAATCAGTAACTTCCCATTTTAACTTTGGCCACCAATACTATTTACGGAGATCCCGGTACATCTTATTTCCTTTGGGGTGCATAGCATAAGGGTTACTATGCGCCTCTAGAAGAATCATTTGCCTCAAATCCAAATCCTCGGGCATACAAACCCTTCCACGAAAACACAGTACACTATCTTTGTTCAAACCAAAATCTCCTATTACACCACTTTTAGCTTGTTGTATTAAAGGACTCAACTTTTCATCAGATAATTGCTTTTCCTTGATTTGTTCCAACCTCAGAGGTTTCACCTGAAGTTCCGCTAATAAACTGCCATCCTCATGCAAACTGAGATGAGCAAACATTGCTCTGAACTCCGATATAACCTTTCGACTCAACGCGTCTGCCACAATGTTAGCCTTTCCAGGATGATACTCGATTAAGAAATCATAATCCTTTAATAACTCCACCCATCTCCGTTGTCTTAAATTTAACTCTTTTTGGGTAAGGAGATACTTAAGGCTCTTATGGTCCGTATAAATGATTGACTTCTCACCGCAAAGATAATGTCTCCAAATCTTTAATGCAAACACTACCGCAGCCAACTCCAAATCATGAGTAGGATAATTGACTTCATGCGGCCTCAACTGTCGAGAAGCATAAGCTACCACTTTTCCACTTTGCATCAGTACACATCCTAAACCCGTGTGTGACGCATCACAATAAACAGTAAACTCTTTTTCGACCTCTGGTTGAATCAGTACTGGCGCTTCTATTAGAATTTTCTTCAGTTTCTCAAAACTTTCCTGTTGTTTATCGGTCCATACATACGGTACTTCCTTCCGCAACAACTTAGTTAGGGGTGCAGCAATCACCGAAAACCCCTTAACAAAGCGTCTATAATAACCAGCCAAACCCAAGAAACTTCGGATCTCAGCTATCGATTTTGGTGGTTTCCAATCCAACACAGCCTTTACCTTTTAAGGATCAACTCTTATTCCTTCAGCTGGCACTACATGACCCAAGAAAGTCACTTCCTTCAACCAAAATTCACACTTACTAAATTTGGCATATAGTTTCTTATCTCGTAAAATTTGCAACAATACGCAGATGAGAGTCATGCTCTTCTTCATTCCTCGAATATACCAAAATGCCATCTATGAACACTACTACAAATCGGTCTAAATAAGCCTAAAAGACTCGATTCATCATGTCCATAAATGTAGCTGGTGCATTAGTCAAACCAAACGGCATCACTAAAAACTCATAATGTCCATAACGAGTTCGAAATGCCGTCTTATGAATATCTACCTCCTTCACCTTGAGTTGATGATAACCCGATCTCAAATCAATCTTGGAAAAGACTGAAGCTTCTCTTAATTGATCAAACAGGTCATCGATTCTCGGCAATGGATACCTATTCTTAATCGTCAATTTATTCAACTGCCTATAATCAATGCACATACGCATCGATCCATCCTTCTTCTTGACGAACAAAACCGGTGCTCCCCACGGAGACACACTTGGTCGAATAAATCCCCGATCTAGCAGTTCTTGAATTTGAGCTTTAAGCTCCACTAACTCCTTCGGTGCCATTCTATAAGGAGCAATGGACACCAGAGTAGTTTTGGGTAAAAGCACAATGCCAAATTCTACTTCTCGATCTGGAGGTAGACCTGGAAGTTCTTCGGGAAAGACATCTGGAAATTCTTTCACCGTTCTCACACCTTCTACTGATAAATCCTTGGCATCCAAAGCACTGATGAATGCTAGGAATGCTCTATTCCCTTTTTGCACCAACTTTTCTGCCTTCAAAGTAGATACCACATTTGCCAAAAAGTTTTTTCGCTAACCTATCATTATTATCTCCTCATCATCCACAGTCTTAATTGACATCCGTTTTTCGGCACAATTCAATTGCGCCTGATGCTTCACCAACCAATCCATGCCCAAAATGAGATCAAAATCGTCGAAAGCTAATTCCATCAAGTCTGCTAGAAATACCTTTCTTTGAATCTCTAAAGGCACATCTCTGAATAATTTATTCACTATTACCGACTGTTCTAAAAGACTAATTACCGTCATCTCGCTATTGATAATCTCAAATATAATATTTAGGTTTCCAGATATCGCACTAGCAACACACGGGTGGGTAGATCCGATATCTATCAAAGTAGTAACAGGTACATCAGAGATGAAGAACGTACCAGTTATCACATCAGGTGCATCGCCATCCTCACGACGCCTGACAGCATAGACCAATCCTGGCTGTCTTGCCTCCGTGTTACCTCTAACACCATTACCTCGACCCGGTGCACCTTGTCCATGTCCGTTACCATTACCACCACGACCTGGTCCACGACCTCTTAGTGGCCGCTGAGTACCTCTAGCTGGCTGAGCCTCAGGGTTACGAGCTTCCTGAGTCATTTCAGTCCGTCGAGGACAATTCTTAAACTGATGATCCTTGGATCCACATTTAAAACAGGCTCCATTTTTCCTCCAACATTCTCCGGGATGTCGTCTACCACAGTCAGCACATTCTCGAATCTGATTGGTAGTCACAGGTGCCCTAACTTGAACTGGCTCATCATTTTGTGGCATCTTTTGAAACCTTTTAGAAGAACCAGAATACTTAAAATCCTCTTGCGTCTTACTTTTTCCCGATTCTGGCGTTCTAAATTCTTAGCCTCTTCGGCTATGTTAGCTTTCTCTACAAGTGAGGTAAAAGTCCGCACTTGTTGTAGGGCTATCAGTACCCACAACTCATCATTTAGTCCATCCTCAAAGCGTACACAGCGCTCATGATCAGTCTGCACTATAGTACGAGCATAACGACTCAAACGAAGAAATTCTGCCTCGTAGGCTGCCACAGTCTTACTTCCTTGAACCAAATTCAGGAATTCTTTCCTTCGGGCATCTACATAACTTGTCCCGACGTACTTCCCTCAGAAAGTAGCTTTAAAGAAATCCCAATTAACTAATGCAACCTTGGTGCCTTCTCGGACGATAAGCCACCATTGATCGCCTCGTCTCTTAGCAAAGACACGGCTCTCTCACTTCGCTTGAATTCCAAATCATCCATAATTGTTCTCTGACCTCAAGCCAATATTACGCCACATTGAGCTACACTAGAGACACCTCTAAAACTTCGCACCACTAGACTTGAGTCATTTTGATATTGATCCATGATTCTTCTAGCTCGCTATAGCTACTCTTTCTAAGACTCGCAACATTGCTTGAGTCAAAGCATTATCCTCATTGGCATGGTCATGAGATCCGTTTCACTCTCAAATGATACGGGTGCATCCATTTTCGGTATGTGACCCGGTGCTTGAGACGCAACACCTCGTCCTCTACCACGGCCATGTCTATCGCATTCACGACCACGTCCTCTATTGCTCATATTGACTAATTTGCTTTAATCTGATTACAAGTTTTATGAATCAGAATATTATTTCAGTGTTCATTAACGATATTTTATGAGATATAAAAGATAGGGTTGTTTTCGCCATCACATCCTATAGTCTCAATCTCTATCGTTTTCAATACCTAAAACTAGAAGTTCTAGAGTGTTCCTTAGGTCTCATCACAATAATAAATATTTAATAAACAAATACTTACTGAACATACTAACTTGACTTGGTGTCGGATGCTCGTGGTGCCATACTACCTTTAAAACATAAAATCTAGAAATTTAAGTGGTTTTTAATCAAAAATCATTGTTGAACCCAAACCACATCCGAGTTTTGAAACTGAGCTCTGATACCATAAAATATAACACCCCAAACCCGACCTATGCATTAAGCCCGGATTTCAGCATGCCACACAAGTTTAACGAACATTCAAAAACATTTAACAATGTAGAAATCAAATTTCAAAACAATTAAGAGAGTGACTTTATCGAAAAATCAAAGTTCATTGAAAACCATAATTAAAAACACAAGAATTTGTCGTTTGATATATAAAGAAGTATTTGATAAAAACTTTAGACTTATTTAGTCGAAATATTTCATCGAAAAAGTTTTAAAAGAATTTCCTAAGTTTCTAGTTAAGAAAAACTTTTATTTATACAAGAGTTATAGAAAACATTTTAAAAAAACTAAATCAATCCAACTTAATAAAACTAAAACATAATAAATCCATCCACATAATAAAATCCATAATTAAAAGGCCTTATTACATCGCCATTAAAAATAGCACTTAATAAAAATCATAAAAGAAGTCTCAAAGTTTTATAAACCACCATTTGTAATATAGCCTCCCACGAAGTCATCTCCACCCAAGTCTCCATCAATTGTTATTACAGAGAGGGTAAAAAAAAAATGGGGTGAGTTACTTAAAACTCAATGTGTAACTCAATTACCATAGTCCACGGGCCAAGACCATTTAAACACTTATTTGGGCCTAAGCCCATTCAAAATATAAAAATATAATTTAGCATTTAAAATAATAATGCAAATGATATGCAATTCCCAAAACCAAACCTAGATTTCCATCCGCTACACACCCTCGTACCCAACCAGCACACCTGTGGGAGCTTTAGTCACCCACCCCGCCAACACACCAAGGAGGCTTTAAGCCCAATATCATATTTGTGGCAACGACCATTTAAATAATTGTGGTAAAATCACTAATCTAGATTTGAACAGCACCATTGTGATGAGTCACCTATCTAGAATTCGGCATTAAGCCTTTCTTCTCTTCATCATTGATCCCAACCCATGCAATCATGTTTATGCATTACAAAATATTTGTAAAGAAAACCATATTATAATTTATGAATTTAGGCCTATTAAAACACATTTCACATATAGCCCATTTATCAATTTTCACTTAAGGCCCATTTATCGATTATCACATATTATCCCAAATTTGCCAAATATCACATATATGACCCAAATTTATCAAATATCACATATGGCCCAAATTTGCCAAATATCACCTATGTATTTAAATTTACCAAATATCACATATGGCCCAAATTTATCAAATATCACATATATGGCCCAAATTTATCAAATATCACATATGGCCCAAATTTATCAAATATCACATATATTTATCAAATAAATTTGCCAAATATCACATATATGGCCCAAATTTATCACTTATTAATGTTTTAGCCATTAAGGCGATTTCCAAAATTTTCACGATCTTAATACCGATTTCACGATCTTAACATTAAAGTGTCAATAATACCATATTTTCTGATTTCACCAACTTTGCGATTTTTAATCCAACTTTAATCATTGTATAGTCATCTCACCCATGAGATATAGTGTGAAATTACACACCTGATTACTGTGAGAACTACACTCTCCCGCTTGTCGATATCTAAACCCACATTACGAAGGATTAGAACACTAAAATTTAATATTAAACTATTCTAATATTGAGCGATCTAGATCTTACCCTCGGAATCTCGAACAACCACTATTTGTGATTTCTCTCTGATCAAAGGTTCAATACCCCGAGTAAACAGTGGTTCGGGAGTACATACGACTTCGAATAATTGATTTTTGTCAGAGGAAGGTCCACAACCCGGTGGAAAATCTCAGATTCCCCAAACAGTCCTTATCTTAAACTTAGGGGGATTAATAGAACCACCCCTCTTCCGAACACTATTTATTGCCCTTTTCGTCCCTATTTTGATTGTCTTCAAAGACAAGGAATCATTAGTCTTAACAATATTTTTCAAAAATCTTAAAACTAAAGACTTGAAAGTGTAATTGGTTTACCTTGAAAATCCTTTACCTTTAACACTTTAAATCCGATTCCAACGATCCACAACATTTACGAACACTTGAGTTTCGACCCTCCGCTAAATTTCTATGATAGAGAAAAGGTTGGAATTAGATATGGTATGATGATGATCTCAATCCAAAAGATCATCCCACACCACAAGATTCGGCACAAAAGAATAACGAATTCCAAAATATTATACTAGCCACTTACCGATTGATTAAGTTGTGAGTAGAAAGAAGATTCGGTTATGAAGGAAAAATTGGAGGAGATAGTGCTTAGCAGCATTCAGCTATGAGAGATGAAAGAAAAAGATGATGTTGATTCGGTTTCCAAGAGAGAAAAGAGAAAGAAAAAGAAAGAAGATGATAGGTTTATAATTCTTTTATCAATGGTAAAAGAAAAGCAAAGAAAGAGTGGTTAAGACAATGGTACATTCGGCAAGGGTGAAAAGAAAAGAAAAGAAAATGCCCTTCAAGAATGTATGGTTTTGGCACAAGGAGAAAAAGATTTTGGGAGAAAGTAAGGTAATAATTAAATGGTCAAAATGAAATGGCCAAAACAAAACACAAATTTTACTTATTGTTCAAGACATATTCGACTAGGGAATAAGTTTGAGAGAAAGATTTTGGAGAAAGCTATTGATACACCAAAATGCCAAAATGAAAATGACCAAAGCTAGCATCTACCTTTCCCAATGCTAACCAAAATTCGCCATCCCCTAGCCCTAAAACCATCCAAGTTCATGGACAATTAGCCATTCAAAGCTTTCCAAAAATAGAGCCCTTGTTTTAAGCCTTATGTCCCCCTTACATGCCTTTTCCATATGATTCCTTTCCCTAAGTTATCACTTGCCTTATTCCAATGATCTTCTTGCCATAAAAAAAATTAATCCAACTCATCAATCCTTATCCATGACCGACACTTGTTAAGGAAAAGCAAAAATAAAAGCTTCAACTTGCATGCTAGGAGATTCGGACCTCTCCCCTCAAGCAAACATGTATGCGCCAACTCCACCTTGCTACTAGCTTCTCTTGTGCTAGCTTTTAACACTTAATTTTACTTAAACCTCAAAGTCACTTGATCCACTTCAATTAAATACTCCTTACTAAAATTTATTGTAATTCTGAATAGTTCTCAAGTCTTTTCAAGACCATACTAAACATGAAAACTTTTATTATACTCAAGTTAAGCACTAAAACATGCATCAATTAAATACTCAAATTTTAGGATGTTACATTTTATGAAAAAAATACAAAAAGAATATACAGAAACAAGAGATTCAAAAAAAAAGGTTGCTTTCTATCTTGTGATTTCCTTTTCTCTTCGTTTTTGTTATTCAATCGAGTAAAATAAATTTACAAGATAAAAAGAAGGGTTTTCTTATCTGTCGTTTGGTGTCGATTTAGCCAAGCCTCGGTCCAAACGATCGACGGATCCTTGTGGATCTGGTTGAAATCGCGACGGTGGTGGAGGTGCATTGTGCGCCGATGAAACCCGTGGGTTGACTGAGAAGACGGAGAGGCTGAAAAGTTGAAAAAAAGGGGGTTTTGAAATCTGTTTGAGAGAATAATCCGTGAAGTGAAATTATTAGGCCATTTTTTGACTTTTTTTATGTGATTAAAATGGCGGCATATTTAGTCACGAGGGTTTGCATGAAAACGACATCGTTTCACAGCAACCCGATGACTCGACCCGATTGCGGCCAAGATCCGCGTGTTTTGGCTCTGATGGGTTATTCACCCTTTTAGTCCTTCCGCATTTTGTTTCTTTTTTAATTAAGTTCTATTTTATTTTAATTTCGTCTTTAATTTTTGTTTTGTTTTAATTTAGTCCCCATGTACACGCCCGTTTAAGGGACTTGGATAATTGCACATGGGGCCCTTATTCATTTTCACACATCCTATTTTATTCCCTATTTCTATTATTAATGATTTATTTATTTTCAAATTAACCCTTTGATTCTGTTTTGATTCCAATTGAGTCTTCTTCACTTAATTTCTTTAGGTTTTTAAAACTATTATATGTGTATATTATTCATTTTAAATTATTTTTATAAAATTCATCATTTATTTTTTAATGGCTTTATGATATCTTGCTTTGGATTATTTTGGTATACATTACTGGTTTGATATTATTTGGGTTGTTACTTTAAAGTTCCTTTTATATTTTATTAATTTAGTTATCATTTTTAAAAAATGATATATTATTATAAATTTATATAAATCGTTTATTCTTTTTATGTACACTATTTGTTTTTAAAATTATATATATATATATATATATATATTATTTTAAATTCTTTTGCATATTATTTTATATATCATTTATGTATTTGTTTGCTATATATTAGTTGTATTAATTTGCTTGCTATCGTATGAACTCAAATTTCAGTATTATAGTCATTCATTAGTATCATATTTTATTCATGTATATTATTCCATGTTTGTAACTTTGTTTTTTTATCATATTGTGATTCGGACTTCAAAGTTTAAATTGACATTAGTCATTTCATTGTTATTTCAAATAAGCTAACAAATGTATTTTGAGTCCATTTTATAATTGCTTGGAAAAAATTTCAAAATAAGGCAATATTTTGTGTTTGGAAATTCGAGAAATCGTGCCCTATCGTGCTAGATTTCGGTTTTCGTTTGACCAAATAACCAAATATCCTTTTAAAATTTTGTCCATGTTTTCTAAAAAACAAGGCAATGTTTCGTGTTTGAAAATCCAAGAAATCGTACCCTATCGTGCTGGGCTTCAGTCTTTCGTTCGTCCAAATAATTGAATATCCTTATAAAAATCTCAATGCATGAACTTTGGAAATCATGAGAGGATCTCTACACCGAGGGTATTAAACGTCATATCCTATCGTGCTGGATGTGATATTTTATTCCTTTGGAACAAGAGAATCTCAATATCCAATTTGACTTATTTAAAATTATAAAAAAATAGAATTTCAAAATCTTTTCAAACCTTTCGACATTAGGACATCAATTAATCAATTTGGTACCAATTTTAGGCGTCGCGAGGGTGCTAATCCTTCCTCGTACGTAATCGACTCCCAAACCCGTTTTCTTCTTAAAATTTGTAGACCAAAATTAATTTCTTTTAAAAATAAAACAAAATGTTTTTTAGGTGACCCGATCACACCTAAACAAAAAGGATTGGTGGCGACTCCATATTTCATTTTAAAGTCGATCCCTGTTTTCCAAACAATAATAAAATTGGTTTTGACATCGATAATCTATACATAGTCTCATGGAACAATCTTTCTTCTTCACGAACAAAACAGGAGCACCCCAAGGAGAAAAACTCGGTCTCGCGAAACCTTTATCCGTTAATTCTTGCAACTGTGCTTTCAACTCTTTCAGCTCAGTTGGGGCCATTCTATATGGAGAAATAGAAATAAGGGCAGTACCCGAAGCTAATTCAATCCCAAATTCAATCTCTCTATCCGGAGGTAGCCCTGGCAACTCTTCCGGGAAAATATATATGTACTCGTATACTATAGGTACTGACTCAATTTTCAACTCAGTCTCTTTAGTGTTCAACACAAAGGCAAGATAAGCCTCATGCCCCTTCCTTAGATACCTCTGAGCCTGAAACACCCCAAACCCGGCCCAAAAAGCCTGACCGGATTTGATATGTTCCTCGAGTAAAACTTTAGCAAATTCTCACTTTGTTTAAGAAAAACTTGATGATTTTGAATAAAAAGATTAACTTAAAGATAGGGTTGAAATCAAATTGTAAAGTAAATTTGTATCTTCTTAAAACATTATTTTAAGAGAAATTAATAAATTAAAAGAAAACCAAATTTAATAAAAAATTTATTTATATTGTAGAAATATATTTTGTTTTCAAAAAGCAGCTTTAAATTATTTATCAAAACCATTTAGTTATTTAATTAATAATTGTTCATGGCGAATAAAAATAAATCCAAACACAAAATTAAAAAGCAGTTCATAGTGGCCTTATTACATAAAAATAGCAAAACCCATAATAAATTCTAAATAAATTTAATAAGTTTAATTTGGAAAATCTCCAAAATACTTTGTTTGAGCATTGGCCACCACGTAGTCCTCATTGACCGATCCATCGCTAAGAGTCATCTGAAAAATTATCCCACAAAAGGGTGAGTCATAAACTCAATGTGTAACACATACATTAAAAAGCCCATTTGATCATAACCTTTAAGCCCATTAATAACACATATAGCCATAGGCCCATTTTTAGTCATATTTGGCCAAAAGCCCATTTTATAGCAGATCAAATAATAATTATTTAAAATCACATGGATATATACATATAATGAAATGCAAACCCACACCTCAATATCCATCCGCCACACACCACCGTACCAACCAATCACACCGTGGGATTACTAAATCGACCCTCCATCACCTACACACCATCGAAGGCGCTTCTCAGATCAACATGCACATCGCCTTATAATTTTGTGGCAAGGCCACTGCACAAATGTGACCAAGTCACCAGATTCAAAATATGTGATGAAGTCACCAGATTCACATATGTGACCAAGTCACCGGATTCAAATATGTGACCAAGTCACCGGATTATGTGGTAAAACCATCGAATACTTCCCTTTATCAATTTTACCCATATGTCCATGCACATACATATTATTCAGTTTTCATGCCATTTGCCCCAAAATCATAATATAATCATACTTATTTCACATTTATGCATATAGCAAAATTAGCAAAATATTGGGGTAAACATACCTGAATATCGTATACCACCGAATGGTATCCACAATCCTTATCAAACATATTTTCATATAAATCACACTTAATCTAGATCTATGAGATTTTAATATAATGTTACACACCTTATGACCGTGAGAACGATACCTTCCCGCCACAACGCCTAGTTAATTATCACACTTGATTAGTATACACTATTACTAATAAAACTATACTATTGATGAGAGATCTAAATCCTTACCCTCGATTCTCGAACAACGGTTATTTGTGGTTTTTCTCCGTTAGATGGATCAAAACCACCGACAACCCACTAACGAAAAGTGGTTCGGTTGTACGCATCGACTTCAAATAAACGATCTTCGTTAGCGAGGGTCCACAACCCTGGAAAATCCTTATCCCCGATACACCCTTCGTTTGTAGTTTGAGGGTATAACAAAGCCCTCCTCTCTTCCAAACACTTCGCATCGATCTTTTCGAACCTATCTTGTTAGTCTCAAAATCACCCCTAAAATAAAGTTGATTAATAATTTATCTAAAGAATTGATATAACCGAAGTGATATTCTTACCTTGGATGATTTCGAAGGTTTCTCTTAAAACGTTGGTTTCCAAAAAAATTCTTAAAATCCCTTCCAAGGATTCGCCTAGAGAGAAAAAAAATAAGAGAATTATGTTTCTAAATCGGCTATAATAAAAGGAGATAATGAAAACAATTGACAAAATCTTACTTGACCACTTGAAGATTCGGCCTTGAACAAAAAGAAAAGAAAAATATGGTGTTTTGGCTATGGTGGTTTCGGGTTTCCAACAAAAGCAAAGAAAGATTAAGATGAAAATGAAAGATGATTTGGTTTGACAAAAGAGAAGAAAAGAATGTTGATTTTGGTTTTGGTAGAAGGTAGTTTCTGTTGAGAGTGAAGAAGAAAGAAAAATGAAAAGAGAAAGAAAGAGAAAAGGAAGAAAAGATAATGATAAATGATGATTTCCAAAAGAAAAGAGATGAGTTTAGGGACTTATGTGCATTCGCCAAGAGGGAAAAAGTGAAGAAAATGGGTTTATGATCTTTGGTATTTTCGGTTACAAAGAGGATGAAAGATGTTTTGTTTAGGAGAAAAGAAACTGGAAAGACTTTTCAAACAGAAATGGCAAATTGCAAAAGACCAAAAGAAGAGAAAAGACTTCTCTTTGTGTAGATAAACATTCGCTATCAACAAGGTTTTGAGAGAAAATTGGTTAAAATTTTGGCCAACTAACACCCTATTGCCGATGCAAAAATTCGCCAACCTTACAAACATAATCCCCTTTTTCCTCCTCAATTCTTCCTATCAATCCCTTGTTTCCAAACACAATTAAGCCTTCTCCCTTAGCCCCTAAAGTCGACTAGGTTCATGGTCAAATGACCTTGAAAAAGCTTCCAAAACATTGTCTTTTCTTCAAGCCTTTTGTCCCCTATCTTACCATATCATCATGATCCCATGCCATAACTTCTAGCTTGCCTTTTTCATATGGTCTACTAACAAAAATAAGAAGATGACCATCCATTCTAGAATAGTCTTGGCCGACACTATAGGAAAGAAAATAAAAAATAAAATTCTTCCATTTGCTAGCTAGGGATTCAACCTCTCTCCTCATGCATTCACTCATGCACTATTACCACTTTGCCAAATGACTTATTATGCTTTAAACCTCTTGTCAATATTTCTTAAAGCCTATCTTGCTTAGCTCCATCTTAATTATTAAAACTTAATATTTCACTAAGCATTCACTTACTTAATGAAGTTCAAAATAAACTTCCAAAACACACTCAATCATATTTAGGCATGCAACAACATTCAATTAAGTAGAGATGCGTAACCCCTAATTTCGTGGATGTTACGCTTCTACCTCGTTAAAAATAATTTCGTCCTCGAAATTACCCGGCCGAACAAGTGAGGGTATTATCGTCAGATCGCTTCCTCCTGCCCCACGAAGCTTCTTTTGATCCATGATTACGCCATAACACTTTGACGAGAGGAACCGATTTACTCAGTAAAACCTTTACATCTCGCCCGAATTTGAATTGACTCTCTTCATAGGACAAATCTAGTCTTAATTCCACCTCCTCAATCGGCACTACATGAGATGGATCTGACCGTAACGACGTAACATTGAAACATGGAACACATCGTGCAATTGCTTCAACTCAAGGCAAATCTAATTGATATGCTACAGGTCCGACCCGCTTTAAAACCCGATAAGGTCCAATGAACCTGGGACTTAACTTCCCTTTGCGACCAAATCTCATCACCTTTTTCCAAGGTGAGACCTTTAGGAATACTTGATCCCCCATAGCAAACTCTATTTCTTTCCGCTTAAGATCTGTGTACGACTTTTGTCTGTCAGATGCTTCCTTTAACCGAGCCCGGATTACCTTAACCTTTTTTCGATTCACCACTATTTTTGGACCCAAAATCGACGTTCCCTAATTCGCCCAACACGTAGGAGTGCGACACTTCCGTCCATATAGTGCTTCATATGGTGCCATCCGAATCTCGGCTTGGTAATCGTTGTTGTATACAAATTCGCTAACTGGAAGAACTCTTCCCAACTTCCACCGAAATCCATCACACATCCCCTTAACATATCTTCTAAGATTTGGATTACTCGTTCAGACTGTCCGTCAGACTATGGATAAAATGCTGTACTGAAGTCCAATCTAGTGCCCAAAGCTTGATGCAATGCTTTCCAAAATCGAGACGTAAACCTCGGATCTCTATCTGAAATAATCGACACCGGCACTCCATGCAATCTCACAATCTCAGCCACATATAACTTCGCCAATTTTTGCAACGAGTAATCAACCCGAACTGGGATAAAATGTGTAGATTTCATCAATCGGTCCACTATCACCCATACCGAGTCTTTCTTAGTAGGCGTAAGAGGAAGCCCACTAACAAAGTCCATGGTGATTCTCTCCCACTTCCACTGTAAAATCTTTATCGGTTGTAGTAATCCCGAAGGTACTTGATGTTCAGCCTTGGCTTGCTGGCACGTTATGCACTTTCCTACAAACTCCGTAACTTCGCTTAAGACCAAGCCACCAAAACCGATCTCGCAAATCTCGATAACTTACTTCCTCCAGGATGCATAGCATAGGGGCTACCATGCGATTCTCAAGAATCTTTTGCCTCAACTCCGATCCTCGACATACGATTTTACCTTTGAAACACAATACCCCTTCACTGTTAATACCATAATCTTCCAATTCCCCACTCTGCACCTGCCGAATCTTTACACTCAGATCTTCGTCTACCAATTGTCTCTCTTTCACTTGACCCAACCACGTCGGCTTAACTTGTAATTCTGCCAACAAGCTTCCGTCATCGTAAAGACTAAGATGTGCAAACATCGCCCTTAAATCTGACACTACTTTTCGACTTAGAGCGTCTGCCACCACATTTGCCTTGCCCAGATGGTACTCAATAGAATAGTCGTAGTCTTTCAATAATTCTATCCACCTTCATTGCCTCAGATTCAGTTCTTTCTGAGTCAGTAGATATTTCAGACTTTTGTGGTCCGTGTATATCACTGACTTTTCCCCATATAAATAATGTCTCCAAACTTTAAGAGCAAAAACTACTGCTGCCAACTCTAAGTCATGTGTCGGGTAATTAACCTCGTGTGGTCTTAACTGTCGAGACGCATACGCAACTACCTTCCCGTCTTGCATCAGAACACATCCTAATCCCGTGTGAGAAGCGTCACAATACACGACGAAATCCTTCCCTGCCTCAGGCTGAATCAAAACCGGAGCTTCAGTCAAAACCCTCTTGAGCTTCTCAAAGCTCTCTTGCTGCTTATTAGCCCACACGAAAGGTACTTCCTTTCTCAACAATTTCGTTAAAGGTGCAGCTATCGATGAAAATCCTTCAACAAATCTTCTGTAATAACCTGCTAATCCCAAGAAACTACGAACCTCGCCATGTACTTGGGTGGTTTCCAATCTAGTACACCTCAATCTTCGAGGATCCAACCTTATCCTTCCGCAGACACCACATGGCCTAAAAACGTGACTTCCTTCAGCCAAAATTCACACTTGCTGAATTTGGCATATAGCTTCTTCTCCCTTAAAACTTGCAACACAATCTGGAGATGCTTATCATGCTCCATTTCGGACTTAGAATACACCAGGATGTCGTCTATGAACACCACGACAAACTGATCCAAGTAGGGTTGGAAAATTCGGTTCATCATATCCATGAACACAGCTGGGGCATTCGTCAATCCGAATGGCATTACCAGAAATTCATAATGCCCATATCTAGTTCGAAAAGCTGTCTTATGGATATCCGCTTCTTTCACCTTAAGCTGATGATACCCTGACCTTAAATCAATCTTTGTGAATACCGCAGCTCCTTTAAGCTAATCGAACAAGTCATCGATCCTTGGCAAAGGATACTTGTTCTTGGTGGTCAGCTTATTCAACTGCCGGTAGTCTATACACATCCTCATCGATCCATCCTTCTTCTTCACAAATAGGACCGGTACTCCCCATAGAGACACACTAGGTCAGATAAATCCACCATCAAGTAACTCCTAATCTAAGCCTTAAGCTCAACTAACTCCTTCTTTCCCATTCTATATGGAGAAATAGAACCGGCGCCGCTCCTGCAATATTTCAATCCGAATTCTACCTCTCGATCCAGAGGCAATCCCGGAAGTTCTTCCTAAAAACATCTACAAATTCATTCACAGTCGACTTCTTCAACAGCTTGCCTCCTTAGCCTCCAAGGCACTCACCAACATCGAAAGGCTACACATCCCTTTCTAACCATCTTTTACGCCTTAAGAGCGGATACTACATTTGATAAGTAGTTCCGCTCTCGCCCATCACTACAACTTCTTTGTCATCAATAGTTCTTAAGGACATCCGCTTAGCAGCACAATCCACATTTGCATGATACTTCACAAGCCAATCCATGCCTAAGATCGTCAATTCCCGAATGGCAACTCCATTAAATCACCGAAACTACGCCTTGAACTTCTAAAGGCACTTCCTTAAAAGTTTGTCTATTACTACCGCTCATCCTAAAGGACTAAGTACGATCATCTTCCAAGGTATAGCTCGAAGTCACATGCAAAGTTCCAGATACTTCACTAGTGATATAAGAGTGAGTTGACCCTATATCTATCAAAGCAATAAAGGGCAACCTGTAAATCGAAACGCACGTGATAACATCAGTGCTTCACCGTTCTTCTCTGCGACGAATCGCATATACGGCACTGGCCGTCTCACCTCGTAGCTACCACCGCCTCGCTTAAAGTTTCGTGACCTCTACCGTAACCATTACCCTTCCATTTGGACCACGGCCCTTATCGGTCATTGTTCACCTCTGCCACTGATTAACACCTCGACCCATCAAGGCGGTTCTTATCTCAATTCATCGGGCAATCCTTGATCATATGATCCTTAGACCGACTTGAAACATCCCCGGTCTTTTTCCAACATTCTTCCGGGTGCGTCTTCCCACATTGAGTGCAAGCATGATGTTGTCCACCATGAAAGCCTCACGACTTCGCTACCCATCATTTCTTGGTTTCTTTTGAAAATTCTGGATGACCTCAAGACCCAAAGCTTCTCTTATTCTTATTCTGGCCTCTGTCCCGATTCTGTCTCTCAGTCCGCTTAACTTCTTCAGCTATTCTTGCCCTTTCTACTAAGATTGCAAAATCTCTTTCCCGGTGCGGAGCAATCATCACTCGCAGTTCATCTCTAAGTCCATCCTCAAATCTGACACACCGTTCATATTCAGTAGCCACTATCCCTCTGGCATATCGGCTAAGTCGCAAAAATTCTGCTTCATATTCAGCTATCGACTTATTTCCTTGCACTAAATTCAGAAACGCCTTTCTCTAGGAGTCGATGTAACTAGCTCCAACGTATTTTCCTTCGAACTTAACTTTAAAATACCCCCAATCCACTCGATCCACAGGGGTACTCTCCTTGATAGTGAGCCACCACTGGTAAGCCTCATCACGGAGTAGTGAAACAGACCTTCGCTTTTTCTTCAAGAAGGTCGGTCTAAATCGTCCATGATTCTCTCGACTGCCTCCAACCAGTATTCAGCTACATTTGGAGCTACTCCAGATACTCCCCTAAAAACCTCAGCTCCATTTGATCTTAGTCTCTCAGCTACTGACTTTCGAGACCCATTTCCCGTACTAGCTTCTGCTACTCGTTCCAAAACTCGAAGCACAGCTTGTGATACTGCGTCACCTCCTTCATTTTGCTCTTGAAAATCCACCCCAACAGCTAAGGTATGAGCTTCATTTTCGGAACCTTGACCAGATCTAACTGGTTCCGACACAGTCATTCTTCATCTACCACGTCCACGACAACCACGTCCCATAGAACTCATGTCTACTACGCGTATTATCTGTTTTTACGAAAAAGTCTTATGCATTAGAGTCTTTTCACTTCTTATTAAAAGAAAGTTTTATGTAACAGATATTTATTCAGTGGTTTTTTCGTAGTAGCACACATACACCTAGGGTCCATTGCTCTAAACTATAATTTCCTTAGGTTTATCACTTTAGAATATCATACACTCACATCACTTTATCAACAAAAAGTACTTATCTGATGGATCTGGGTCGAGAACTCGGGTGCCATGCTTCTATAAAACCATTCTAACTAAAGAAAATTTTCAAAAAAATCATTTGGACCTAATTTTGAAAATGTTGTGGGCTTCACAACCCAAGGCCGAGAGTTTAAAACTGGGCTCTGATACCAAGTTGAAACACCCCAAACCCGGCCCAAAAAGCTTGACCAGATTTGATATGTTCCTCGAGTAAAACTTTAGCAAATTCTCGCTTTGTTTAAGAAAAACTTGATGATTTTGAATAAAATGATTAACTTAAAGATAGGTTGAAATCAAATTGAAAAGTAAATTTGTATCTTCTTAAAACATTATTTTAAGAGAAATTAATAAGTTAAAAGAAAACCAAATTTAATAAAAAATTTATTTATATTGTAGAAATATATTTTGTTTTCAAAAGCAGTTTAAATTATTTATCAAAAACCATTTAGTTATTTAATTAATAATTGTTCATGGCGTAATAAAAATAAATCCAAACACAAAAATTAAAAAGTTCATAGTGGCCTTATTACATAAAAATAACAAAACCCATAATAAATTCTAAATAAGTTTAATAAGTTTAATTTGGAAAATCTCCAAAATACTTTGTTTGAGCATTGGCCACCACGTAGTCCTCACGACCGATCCATCGCGCTAAGAGTCATCTGAAAAATTATCCCACAAAAGGGTGAGTCATAAACTCAATGTGTAACACATACATTAAAAGCCCATTTGATCATAGCCTTTAAGCCCATTAATAACACATATAGCCATAGGCCCATTTTAGTCATATTTGGCCAAAAGCCCATTTTATAGCAGATCAAATAATAATCTTTTAAAATCACATGGATATATACATATAATGAAATGCAAACCCGCCCACCTAAATATCCATCCGCTACACACCACCGTACCAACCAATCACACGTGGGATTACTAAATCGACCCTCCATCCGCTACACACCATCGAAGGCAATTCTGCATCAACATGCACATCGCCTTATAATTTTGTGGCAAGGCCACTGGACAAATGTGACCAAGTCACCAGATTCAAAATATGTGACCAAGTCACCAGATTCACATATGTGACCGAAGTCACCGGATTCAAATATTTGACCAAGTCACCGGATTATGTGGTAAAACCACCGAATACTTCCCTTTATCAATTTTACCCATATGCCCATGCACATACATATTATTCGCCATGCCATTTGCCCCAAAATCATAATATAATCATACTTATTTCACATTTATGCATATAGCAAAATTAGCAAAATATTGGGGTAAACATACACGAATATCGTATACCACTGAATGGTATCCACAATCCTTATCAAACATATTTTTGTATAAATCACATTTAATCTAGATCTATGAGATTTTAATATAATGTTACACACCTTATGACTGTGAGAACGATACCTTCCCGCTCGTCAACGCCTAGTTAATTTTCACACTTGATTAGTATACACTATTACTAATAAAACTATACTATTGATGAGAGATCTAAATCCTTACCCTCAGATTCTCGAACAACCGTTATTTGTGGTTTTTCTCCGTTAGATGGATCAAAACCCGCTGACAACCCACTAACGAAAAGTGGTTCGGTTGTACGCACAACTTCAAATAAACGATCTTCGTTAGCAGAGGGTCCACAACCCGGTGGAAAATCCCTTATCCCCGATACAGCCCTTCGTTTGTAGTTTGAGGGTATAACAGTGCCTCCTCTCTTCCAAACACTCCGTACTGCTCTTTTTGAACCTATCTTGTTAGTCTCAAAATCACCCCTAAAATAAAGTTGATTAATAATCTATCTAAAGAATTGATATAACCGAAAGTGATATTCTTACCTTGGATGATTTGAAGGTTTCTCTTAAAACGTTGGTTTCAAAAGATTCTTAAAATCCTTCCAAGGATTCGCCTAGGAGAGAAAAAAATAAGAGAATTATGTTTCTAAATCGGTTATAATAAAAGGAGATAATGAAAACAATTGACAAAAATCTTACTTGACCACTTGAAGATTCTACTTGAACAAAAGAAGGGAAAAATATGGTGTTTTGGCTATGGTGGTTTCGGGTTTCAACAAAAGAAAAGAAAGATTAAGATGAAAATGAAAGATGATTGGGTTTGACAAAAGAGAAGAAAAGAATGTTGATTTTGGTTTTGGTAGAAGGTAGTTTCGGTTGAGAGTGAAGAAGAAAGAAAAATGAAAAGAGAAAGAAAGTGAAAATGAAGAAAAAGATAATGATAAATGATGATTTCCAAAAGAAAAGAGATGAGTTTAGGGACTTATGTGCATTCGGCCAAGAAGGAAAAAGTCAAGAAAATGGGTTTATGATCTTTGGTATTTTCGGTTACAAAGAGGATGAAAGATGTTTTGTTTAGGAGAAAAGAAACTAGAAAGACTTTTCAAACCGAAATGGCAAATTGCAAAAGACCAAAAGAAGATAAAAAAACTTCTCTTTTGTGTAGATAAACATTCGGCTATCAATAAGGTTTTGGGGAGAAAATTGGTTAAAAATTTTGGCCAACTAACACCCTATTGCCTATGCAAAAATTCGGCCAACCTTACAAACATAATCCCCTTTTTCCTCCTCAATTCTTCCCATCAATCCCTTGTTTCCAAACACAATTAAGCCTTCTCCCTTAGCCCCTAAAGTCGACTAGGTTCATGGTCAAATGACCATGAAAAAGCTTCCAAAACATTGTCCTTTCTTCAAGCCTTTGTCCCCTATCTTACCATATCATCATGATCCCATGCCATAACTTCTAGCTTGCCTTTTCATATGGTCTACTAACCAAAATAAGAAGATAACCATCCATTCTAGAATAGTCTTGGCCGACACTATAGGAAAGAAAATAAAAAAATAAAATTCTTCCATTTGCTAGCTAGGGGATTCAAACCTCTCTCCTCATGCATTCACTCATGCACCATTACCACTTTGCCAAATGACTTATTATGCTTTAAACCTCTTGTCAATATTTCTTAAAGCCTATCTTGCTTAGCTCCATCTTAATTATTAAAAACTTAATATTTCACTAAGCATTCACTTACTTAATGAAGTTCAAAAATAAACTTCCAAAACACACTCAATCATATTTAGGCATGCAACAACATTCAATTAAGTAGAGATGCATAACCCCTAATTATCAGGATGTTACAGAGCCGACATGGTCGATATCACTATTGGTGACCTATCTGGCTTGTCTGATTCAACACAAATAAAATTACCATTTTCATCTCTCAACTCGATATGCTTCTTCCCACAATTCACAATTACACCATGGGTAACTAACCAATCCATCTCGAGGATGACATCAAACTCATCAAAAGGTAATAACATAAGATCGACCAGAAAACAATGACCCTTAATCATCAAAGGGCGCCATTTGCAAACTCTATCAACCAACACACACTTGCCTAGAGGATTTGATACTCTTATGACGAATTCGGTAGACTCTATAGGCATGCTCATGTTAAAGACTAATTTCATGCATATGTATGAGTGGGTAGATCTCGGGTCAATTAAAGCTATATCACGAGTATTATGGAGAGAAAAGATACCCGTGATTACGTCGGAGGAGGATGCCTCTTCGCGAGCACGAACATCATATTTCCTCGCCGGTGCTCTACCCTCGACTCTAGAAGCTTGCTCTTTAGAAGGATTCTTACTTGCCATCTCAATCCCCAGGTTTCTCAAAGGTCTTCCCCTAGTGGTACTTTTCGATCTCGCATTCTGAGGCTTTTCTTTCTCGTCCACCTAGGGACAATCCCTGAAAAATTGGTCTAAAACCCACATCTAAAGCAAGCTTTCTCATTAGCTCGACACTCACCAGAATGACGCCTACAACACTGAGGGCATTCCGATCTATTTGGTCTGACGTTGCCCACACTAGCAACTGATGTGGTTTGCCCTTTCGATCTCGAGAATTGCTTGCCTTTACTTCGAGTTGAAAACCTGTTGAAGTGACTGATCGAGTAGTGAAATCCCTTGATATCTTAGATGAATATTGGTAAGACTTATTCACTTTCCTCTTCCTCGAGTCACGAGACTCGTACTCAGCTATTCTCTTCTCTTTAGCCAACTCTTGGGCTTTACAGGCTCTATCCACCAACATTACAACCTCTTTTAATTCAAGAATTCCCATGTATAGGTATATATCTTCATTCAACCTATCCTCGAATCTCTTGCACATGATGGCTTCGGTAGACACGCACTCGTGCATACTTGCTAAGCCTTATGAACTCCCATTCGTAGTCGGTCACTGACATATGGCCTTGCTTTAGTTCCAAGAACTCTTTTCTCTTTTGGTCAATGGATCTCTGGCTGATATACTTCTTCTAGTATTCCTCTTGGAAGAATTCCCAACTAACTCTCTCCCTTGGCACCACCGACACTAGGGTGTTCCACCATCGGTAGGATGAATCTCTCAGATGAGAAATTCACACTTTAAGCACTCCTCAGGCGTGCAGGATAACTCGTTGAATACTCGAATGGTATTCTCGAGCCCGAATTTCAATTTCTCTAGGTCATCATCCTTATTCGCCCAAAATTCCTCGGCTCCTTGCTTCCGGATCTTATCCACCGGAGGCTTTTCTCTTCTCACCACCTCAACCACTTGAGGAGCTACTGGAGCAGGTTGAGGGATAGGTGGGGGGAGGGGGCTGAGTGTTAGGATTTGCTCGGGTATACTCAGTATACCAGTTGCTCATCATGTGGAGAAAGGCTTCTGAGCCTCTTCTCCCTGACTCATGGTCTCCCGTCTACTATTAGTTGGCGTGGTCCCTTGAGTGGAAGTTGGCGCGTTACTCACAACATCATCGGCTGTAGTTCGGTCTGGATCAGAATCCATCCACTACATAAAACAAAATTTTATACGTCAGAGCCATCACACTATCATTACTCAGACACTCTTACATATGGCATGTATAGTTAGACTCGTACTTAAGCTACGTTTGTAACAGTCTGAATTTGACCCTAATCAGAACGGTGGTTTTGAAACCATGAATCCGGGTTTGAAAATTTTTTTAAATATTAAATTCTATTCTAATTATATGTGATTTATAATGTGTGAAAGTTTCGTATGAAAATTTGATTGTTTGTGTGCTTAATTAGATAAAAGGTCTTAATCGCGTAAAATGTAAAAGTTGCAAACTATAGTGAAAAGTGCTAATGTGATAGTGGCTTTTTAATATGAGGTATTAAAAGGGCAAATAGCCCATTTTAAGGTTAGTGGGAGATATATGACAGTGGTAACCTTTAGTTATATGTTATGTTTATTTTTATTATAAGGTTAAAATGGTAACTTAATTAAAACTTATTATGTAAAGGAAAATAAAACAAAAAAAATAAGCATGTTCATCTTTTACTAAGCATAGACGAAACTTAGCAAAAGAAAAAGGAGGAAAAACCTTGCAACATTCGGTCATATTTCAAGCTTAAATCGGGTATGTGTTTTTAGTCGATTTTCGATAATTTTTACGTTTTTGTGATCGTTGCTTCGACTACTATCCGGCCCATGCTAGAATTTTTGAGATTAGTGTATATGTGATGTTCGTCCATGATAGAAGCTTATGCTTTGTGATGTTTGATGAATATATGTTAAAGTTATGTTATAGATTAAAATGTTTTGTATTGGAAATTTTGGTGAATTTGAGTATTTTGGGCTAAATTACAAAAATAAATTTTTGAGGGATTAAAATGAAAAATAAATGAAATAAATGGACTTGTATAGTCCCTATGAATATTTGGCCCTTAGGTTATGTAATGAAATTTTGTGTATTTTGTGTTTTGTGTAAATAGGACTAAATTGTAAAAATGTAAAACATTAGGGGTAAAATGGTAATTTGCCTATTTATGTGTTTTGGGACTAAATGGAGATGAAATGTGCTTGAATGAGCTAAATTTTAATGTGTTTAGATCAAGAACAAAGAAAGACAGATTTGGATCGGGGAAAGGCAAAGGTTATCGAATAGCCGGTCTTCGTTGTTCGTCGATAGTTGAGGTAAGTCTTTAAGCAAGTTAATATTGTAAGTATTGATTATAACCTAGTATACATGTTGAATTATGAAATTTTGGATTGAAATATGTTAAAGCCGAATGTGTGGAGGTAATTTAGCAATGATATATAATCGAATTAATTGAGTTTACTATGGAAAAGTGATGTGAATTATATGTGATATTTATGATATCGTTAATGTGTAATATGAATGAGTTGGTTTTGTAATATAAATATCGGGCTTTGAGCCTAGCAGGCCTTGTGCCGGTGAAGTGTTTCGGGCTTATTGCCTAGCAGGCCAAATGCCGGTGATCAAATTCAGACCTCGGTCTAGCGTGCTTAATGCTGGGTATATTTCGAGCTTTGATGCCTAGCAGCGTAATGTCACGATGTGTCATAAATGGAGAAATCATGAATCATACAAGGTGAAACATATTTAATGCAATGAGCTAAAAGCTCAGGTAAGTATAAGCTTTTATATTTATAAGGAGTAAGGTAAGTTGGTATAGTATTATTTGAATTAAGTATGATATGATATGGTTGATGATTTGATAAGAATTTTGATATATGCTATTGAGCTTACCATTGTTATGTATGAACATTATATAATAGAATTTGAGTTTAAATGTGTTATTTTGGAAAATCGGCTTTAAGTGAAAAATGTTAAGAGTGAGAGGGTTTGGATGTGTTTGCATATGTGTATAAATGAGAATATGTGATTGATATGAATGTTGTACTCACTTGACTTGAAGTATGCGAATACCTGTAATATATTTCTATGTTTTGATAAATTACATGTTTATGGTAATAAAGTACAAATACTTAGGTTAATGAATTGATAGCATTCAGCCATGTTTAATTCACATGTTGAAATGTTTATATTCAATGCCATAAACTTAAAGATTAAAAATGCTTAAATGTTTGATGGTTATATTAAAATTTGCTTGAGACTTACTAAGCTAGTAAGCTTACTCTGTGTGTGCTCATTATTCGGTTTTATAGACTTTGGATCCAGCTGCGGTGTAACATCCTTAAAATGGGGTCTCTACATTTTGCATGTGTTTGTATGTTACAATATGCTTACTGTGCTCGTTTAGCATGTTTTGGGGCCTAGGCATGACCTCGAGTTAGGCCTGAGTCATGGCTAAAATTTTAGTTTTGACACTTAGGAATAGGGAGCTAAGGAAGTTAGGGGTTAAAAGATATTCTTGGTGTGTTGTGACACGAACAATCTAGTGGCAAAATGGAAAGGGAGGCGCCACTAAGGTGCTTGGTTGGTGACGCCACATGAAGGGAAGGGGGAGCTTAGGTTCGAGCTGCAGAAATCCCTTTTCTGCTTATTATTTTGACGCTAAAGTGGGAAGAGGTGTGCTCAGGTAGGACTCTGTTGGAAGGATATGGATTAGGCTAACTTTAAGTGATAGGTGTAGGACTCATTCAAACTTGTTTGAATAAGTGGATGAGAGGAATTCAAGGAGGGATGAGGGGGACGGCTATGAGTGGATGAGAGTCTTGAAGTGTTGGCCTAAAGTTAGACTGTGGGGAGGAGGAGTGCAATCAGTTTGGGTTCTTTAGAGGGTGACCGAATGTACTTTGGTTTGGGGAGTTTTTCTTTTTCTTTCTTTGCTTGAGTGACAAAATCAAAACCTTCTCTAGGTGACCCTTTCATTCGGTCTTTGCTATTTGTTGGTCAAACCACCCTTGTTGTTTCAGTTAAAAGTCGAAAGTAACACTTTTTGTTCATCTTTTCTTTCTTTCAAACCTCATTGTGAAATTCCTTCTCATCTCTAATTTTCTTTCTCTTGCCAAATTCTTGATCTTCTATTTTTATTTTCTTCCTCCATCTTTACCCTATGCTAAAGCGAAATACTCGCCTCGCTTTCTCTCTCTGCTTTCTCCTCCTTGACCGAATCTATCTTCTTTTTTTGAGGCAAGTCAATCCCTTGGTAAGTGGTTTCCTCTATCCTCCCTTCTACTAAAGATCCGTATACTAAACTCCATTCCTGCTTATGTTGGTAGTCAAACCTCTAAGATCACTAGGGTGTGTCAAACTTTGGTGATTGGTGGCGAATCATCGACTAAGGTAAGGATGTGCCAAACTCTTTTGGTTTGAGATTCATGTTTTGGCCGAATGGCCTTTAGATTTCTAATGATGTGTTGTCGATTGTAGGGGAAAGTAGCGAATCTGATGGATTTTGAGATTTGGTTGCCGATTAGGGGCTTGGTCGATTATAAAGGGAGATCCTTTAAGTAGTTTCGAGATTTGGTTGGAAACCAAATCGGCATTAAGGTGAGTGTGCCTTTGTGTGACACATCTTGGGATTTTGGTGTTTAAATAATGGCTTTAATCTTAAAATTGTGTGTTGGCGATTGTAGGCGTAGTAATGGCTAACATTTTGGGACTTCGTTTAGATCTACAAATAGTCGGTGTGTAACGCTTACACACTTTGTTAGTTTGACATGTTTATTGTGTTTCGTTATAGCCATTAAAACCAGAGTTATGCCTTGTGGGCATGAGCATGGACACCGGTAAGTCCCCGATTATGATTCTCGGATATGCTATCATGTCATTGTTAAATGTATTCCATGTGTTATTTGCATCATTATATGTTATTATGCCACGATTGATATGGACATGATGGTGGGATTGTTGAGAGGAGGGAAGAATTATTTGACCGTCACCGATGGTTTTGACCACACGACAGGTTGGCCCTGTCTTTGATATTATAATTTGTGACTAAGTCCTGGTTTTGACCACCATGGTTTTGACCACATATGAATATTGTGACTCGTCCGGTGGTTTGGTACCACGATGGGTTGGCCCTACAAGTTAATTACGGGATTGTCATCGATGGTTTTGACCACACGATGGGTTGGCCCCATCACTTGATTTGTGACTACGGTCATCAAGGGTTTTGACCACACCGATATATATTTGTGACTACGCCACCAAGGTTTTGACCACCGTAGTTTTGACCACACGGGTAGATAAAGGAGATTGGATGGTTAGGTTATGGGTTGCATGATTTGCATGTTATAACGATGATTTGTGTAAGTGCTTGTACTATCGAGTTGGGGATTTATACATCGAGTCTCTTGACTCACCCCTTCCCTTATATTTTACAGATGAGGCGAGATTGCGGATATGGAGCCTGGGAGGACTGGAGGCGACCATGCATGCTAGCTTGGGTTTTGATTTTAAGTTACTATTTTGTTTTATTTATTCACTTAAATTCGGTTTTGATTTTGTAATAAGGCGCTAAGTATTAGTTGGGTTCTTGTTTTTTTTAGATTTTATTTTAATTATCGTATGCATATGTTTAATAACCCGATTTACTTTAGTAACTGAAATTAAAATGGGATTTACAAAACTACACTCTATATCAGGCTTTTACGACGTTACCATCGGGTGACATTATTCACAAGGTAATGACAAAATAATAGAGATGATTTCAAACCTAAATTTTTAACAACTAGTCATATCAAACGGATTTCTTAAGCATGCATTTTTACGAATGTTAAGCAACACGAAAACATTTTCAACATCACTTGCATAAGGTTTTTCTAAACTTTAAGATCGATTAAAGAGTTTTCAATGAGAAGTAAACCGATTGGAACTTGTCTATTCAAACATTTTCACCTCAGAGCATGCTAGATTCGATCGTGGTGTGTTGACCGGGTTTGGCGTGTTATAATTTTGGTATCAGAGCCTAGGTTCAAAAGCTCAGCTGTGGGCCTGAGGCCCAAAAAGTTTAAAAGTAGGGTCTTGAAAAGTTTTTGTGGGAAATGTACATGGTTTGAATAGCATGGCACCCAGTCTTGAGACCAATTCGCCAGTAAGTATCCCTAACCCTTGTGTGATTTAAATGTGGGAGAAATAGGTATTTTGGGATCGTTGATTAGTAGGTTATGAGTTATTGAACCTTAGGAATAGCCCACTCCAACGCAAAATTACATAAGACTTAAATATCAACTAAACAAACACAGTGAGTACGTCGCTAAGATTAAGGGTGTGGCAACCACAGCACATGTCTAGGAATGGATTAGGGGAGCTTGGTATTTAAGCGGTCCCTAGTGACTCACCTCCTTCACTCGAATCCTACTTGGTACGTAGTGACAGTTCACTCTAACCGAGACGACTTATTCACAAAGCTAAATTCAATAACTAAAACACGAAAGGACCAAACACCTTGTTTTGTACATCCCAAAATTAACCCATGATTTCAAAATTACCAAAGTACCCTTGATTTAAAAGATGACCAAAATACCCACGATTTGTAAATTGACCAAATTACCCTCGATTTCTAAAATTATCGAAATACCCTCGATATGGAAAAATTGCCTAAGTACCCCAAACTAAAATTTCTAAAATACCCTTATTTTGTAAAATCACTTGGAACCTTCTTTTGGAAAATTATGAAAATACCTCGTTTATGAAATTACAAAACACCCCGATTTTTAGAATTTCAAATACCTATGATTTGTAAAGGTTTTGAACAAAACCACGATTTATTCTTGAAATACCCCAATAGGTTAAAATTACGTAAATACCCTGTGTAGTGAAATGACGAGAATACCCTACAAGTGGAGTGTGGGTGGAGGATGGTATTGATGAGGGAATGTGATTCATTGAATTAGGTGGAAGACTTGAAATGAAAACTTTGTAATGATCGAAAGAACCACTATTAAACTTTTTTACATAAAACTTATTCGTGGATAATCGGTGGAATGAAGCTAATTCATAAAACTTCTTAGCAGATTAAATCATGAGCATAGTCACGAGTTCTAGGGACGTGGTCGTAATGTGCGGGGTGTGGTAGAGGTAGAATGACCGATCGTAACCCGTTAGGTCCGGTCAAGGGTCGAGAACGATATACCACTACCACCACCGTTGGGTTGAGTGCCGTGATCGACGGGGGCGATGCAATGTCGCAGCGATGTTATGAGTGCTTAAGAGAGTGGTGGAGTAGGTGGAGATCGAGAGCTCAAAAATATGTATCTGAGCTACTCCGAACCAATGGAGTTGAGGTATTCCGAGGAGTATCTGGTATGACGCCTAATACGGCTGAGTATTGGTTGGAGGCGACGAAACGAATCATGGATGATTTAGACTTGACGGCGGAGGAGAAACTAAAAGAGGTAGTATCGCTTCTCCGAGATGAGTCATACCAGTGGTGGCTCACGGTTCGGGATGGTGCTGCAGCGGATGATCTCACTTGGGATTATTTCAAGGCGGCTTATTAAAAGAAGTATGTTGGGACCAGTTATATTGATGTGTAGAGGAAGGTGTTTCTGAGGCTGGTTTAGGGGAATAAGTTTGTATCGGAGTACGAGGTAGAATTCTTAAGGTTGAGCCGGTATGCTCGAGGAATCATGGCTACGGAGCATGAGCGATGTGTCAGGTTTAAGGACGGATTGAGGGATGATCTAAGATTGCTGATTGCTCCACAACAGGAAAGAGAGTTTGCGGTCTTAGTAGAAAAGGCCAAAGTTACAGAGGAAGTGAAATAGCCGGTAAGACGGAATCAGAATAGGGGATGGAATAAAATAAACTCGGACCATCCGGGTCTATAGGAAATCAATAGAAATGGGGTAGATATAGTGGGCAATCAAGCTACTAGGCCTCTGCGCTAATACTCAATGGGCGCCACTTGTGCTTTCGGTGTGGGAAGTCTCACACGGAGAATATTGACCGAAATAGAGGATGTTTTGAGTGTGGATCGATGGAGCACCGAGTAAGGGATTGCCCACGGATGTCAGCTAGGTTGCAATCTGAGGATCAAAATCGTACTCAGAACAGGAGGGATAGTCAGTAGCCACAGAGAAGTCGTGGTACAGCCAATGGAGGTAATGGCTCTGGTAGAGGCCGTGGAGCACCGGGCAGAGGTGCAGGAGGTACAGAGGTGAGACAGCCTGGATTGGTCTACGCAGCGAGGCGTCGAGAGGAGGGTGATGCACTGGATGTCATAACCAATACGTTTTTAATCTTTGGACTACCTTATAATGCTCTGATAGATGTGGGTTCGATGCACTCATACGTAGCCAGTAGCATAGTGGAAACTATAAACTTAAACTCTGAGATTATTTCTAGAAAGATGACAGTGATAAGCCCTCTAGGTCACTCTGCAGAAGTAAGTAAACTATATAGGGATGTACCCTAGAACTTCAAGGGGTCGTGTTTTGGTCGGCTTGATGGAACCGCCGCTTGAGGAGTTCAATCGATTCTCGAGATGGATTGTCGGTGAAGTAGCGAGCCGCTTTGGATTGTACTGATTAAGCGCATAGTGTTGGGGACAATAGAAGTTGAGGAGGTGGTGATGATAGGAAATAGGATAGATTACTTATCCATTGTGGTCTCCGTGACCAAGGCGAGAAAATGGTAAGGAAGGGTTATGAGGCATTCATGGTGTATGTTTGTGCTTTGGGAGCCAAGGATGCAGCTGTAGAGAGTGTCTGAACTGTAGGGAAATTTGCTGATGTATTCTCAGAGGAACTTCTGGGTCTGCCTTCGGATCGGAAAGTTGAATTCAGTATAGACCTGTTACCCAAAACTGCGCCAGTGTCTATAGCCCCGTATAGAATGGCGCCAAAGGAGTTGGTGGAGCTGAAGGCTCAAATTTAGGAATTGCTGGACAGAGGTTTTATCCGACCGAGTATATCTCCTTGGGGAGTGTCTGTGCTCTTTGTTAAGAAGAAAGACGGTACAATGCGAATGTGTATAGACTACCGCCAGCTAAACAAGTTGAAGATCAAAAACAAGTATCCATTGCCTAGGATTGATGACTTGTTTGATCAACTGAAGGGTGCATCAGTTTTCTCTAAGATAGATCTTAGGTCGAGGTATCATCAGCTTAACGTGAAAGTGGCTGATGTTCACAAGACGGCGTTTCGCACTCGTTATGGACACTACAAATTTCTGGTAATGCCGTTTGGGTTGACTAACGCGCCAGCGGCATTGATGGACTTGATGAATCGGGTGTTCCAGTAGTACTTGGATCAATTTGTCGTGGTATTTATAGACGACATATTGGTGTACTCAAAGACCAAGGAGGATCACGATGCGCACTTGCGGGTAGTTTTGTAAATACTAAGGGAAAAGTAGTTATTTTCCAAGTTTAGTAAGTGCGAGTTCTGGCTTAGGGAGGTGACTTTCTTAGGTCACGTGGTGTCCGCTGGAGGGATTAGAGTGGACCCTCGCAAGACTGAGGCAGTGTTGGATTGGAAACCACCTAGGTCGCCATGAAAATTCATAGTTTTCTAGGTTTGGTAGGGTATTACGGAGATTTGTGGAAGGATTTTCTCGATCACGGTCATTGACCAAGTTATTGAGGAAGGAAGTTCCATTTGTGTGGTCGAAAAACAACGGAAAGTTTTGACAAGTTAAGGAAGCCATGTGTTATTTACATCATTATATGTTATTATGCCACGATTGATATGGACATGATGGTGGGATTGTTGAGAGGAGGGAAGAATTATTTGGATCATCACCGATGGTTTTGACCACCTGACGAGTTGGCCCTGTCTTTGATATTATAATTTGTGACTAAGTCCCAGTGGTTTTGACCACCAGTGGTTTTGACCACATATGAATATTGTGACTCGTCCCAGTGGTTTGGTACCACAGTGGGTTGGCCCTACAAGTTAATTACGGGATTGTCATCAGTGGTTTTGACCACACGATGGGTTGGCCCCATCACTTGATTTGTGACTACGGTCATCAGTGGTTTTGACCACACCGATATATATTTGTGATTCGCGGTCACCAAAGTGGTTTTGACCACCGATAGTTTTGACCACATGGGGTAGATAAAGGAGATTGGATGGTTAGGTTATGGGTTGCATGATTTGCATGTTATCTTGATGATTTGTGTAAGTGCTTGTACTATCGAGTTGGGGATTTATACACTGAGTCTCGGTGACTCACCCTTCCCTTATATTTTATGAGATGAGGCGTAGATTGAGGATATGGGCCGGGAGGAATGGAGGCGCCATGCATGCTAGCTTGGGTTTTGATTTTTAAGTTACTATTTGGTTTTATTTATTCACTTAAATTTGGTTTTGATTTTGTAATAAGGCCGCTAAGTATTAGTTGGGTTCTTGTTTTTTTTTAGATTTTATTTTAATTATCGTATGCATATGTTTAATAACCTGATTTACTTTAGTAACTGAAATTAAAATGGGATTTACAAAACTACACTCTATATCAGGCTTTTACGACGTTACCATCGGGTGACATTATTCACAAGGTAATGACAAAAATAATAGAGATGATTTCAAACCTAAATTTTTAACAACTAGTCATATCAAACGGATTTCTTAAGCATGCATTTTTCTGGAATGTTAAGCAACACGAAAACATTTTCAACATCACTTGCATAAGGTTTTTTCTAAACTTTAAGATCGATTAAAGAGTTTTCAATGAGAAGTAAACCAGTGGAACTTGTCTATTCAAACATTTTCACCCTGTAGCATGCTAGATTCGGTCGTGGTGTGTTGACCGGGTTTGGCGTGTTATAATTTTGGTATCAGAGCCTAGGTTCAAAAGCTCAGCTGTGGGCCTGAGGCCCAAAAAGTTTAAAAGTAGGGTCTTGAAAAGTTTTTGTGGGAAATGTACATGGTTTGAATAGCATGGCACCGAGTCTTCGGCACCAATTCGCCAGGTAAGTATCCCTAACCCTTGTGTGATTTAAATGTGGGAGAAATAGGTATTTTGGGATCGTTGATTAGTAGGTTATGAGTTATTGAACCTTAGGAATAGCCCACTCCAACGCAAAATTACATAAGACTTAAATATCAACTAAACAAACCTGTGAGTACGTCGCTAAGATTAAGGGTGTGGCAACCGTTGTGCACATGTCTAGGAATGGATTCTAGGGAGCTTGGTATTTAAGCGATCCTAGTGACTCACCTCCTCTTCACTCGAATCCTACTTGGTGTGTAGTGACGGTTCACTCTAAGCGAGGCGACTTATTCACAAAGCTAAATTCAATAACTAAAACACGAAAGGACCAACCACCTTGTTTTGTACATCCTTAAAATTAACCCATGATTTCAAAATTACCAAAGTACCCTTGATTTAAAAGATGACCAAAATACCCCTGATTTGTAAATTGACCAAATTACCCCTGATTTCTAAAATTATCGAAATACCCTCGATATGGAAAAAATTGCCTAAGTACCCCCGAACTAAAAATTTCTAAAATACCCTTATTTTGTAAAATCACTTGGAACCTTCTTTTGGAAAATTATGAAAATACCCCTGGTTTATGAAATTACAAAAACACCCCCGATTTTTAGAATTTCTGAAATACCTATGATTTGTAAAGGTTTTCGAACAAAACCCTGATTTATTACTGAAATACCCCAATAGGTTAAAATTACGAAAATACCCCAGGTAGTGAAATGACGAGAATACCCCTACAAGTGGAGTGTGGGTGGAGGATGGTATTGATGAGGGAATGTGATTCGTTGAATTAGGGTGGAAGACTTGAAATGAAAACTTTGTAATGATCGAAAGAACCACTATTAAACTTTTTACATAAAACTTATTCGTGGATAATCAGTGGAACAGAAGCTAATTCATAAAACTTCTTAAAGCAGTTTAAATCGCGAGCATAGTCATGAGTTCTAGGGGACGTGGTCGTAATGTGTGAGGGTGTGGTAGAGGTAGAATGACCGTATCAAAACCCGTTAGGTTTGGTCAAGGGTTAGAGAACGATATACCACTACCACCAGCTGTTGGGGTTGAGTGCCAGGATCAGACGGGGGACGATGCAATGTCGCAGGCGATGTTGCGAGTGCTTGAGAGAGTGGATGGAGTAGGTGGAGATCACGAGCTCAAAAATATGTATCTGAGCTACTCGAACCAATGGAGTTGAGGTATTAGGAGTATCTGTATGGCGCCTAATACTGGTGAGTATTGGTTGGAGGCGACAAAAACGAATCATGGATGATTTAGACTTGGCGGAGGAGAAACTAAAAGGGTAGTATCGCTTCTCGAGATGAGTCATACCATGGTGGCTCACGGTTCGGGATGGTGCTGCGGCGGATGATCTCACTTGGGATTATTTCAAGGCGACTTATTAAAAGAAGTATGTTGGGACCGATTATATTGATGCATAGAGGAAGGTGTTTTGAGGTTTGGTTTAGGGAATAAGTTTGTATCGAGTCGAGGCAGAATTCTTAAGGTTGAGCCAGTATGCTCGAGGAATCATGGCTACAGAGCATGAGCGATGTGTCAGGTTTGAGGACGGATTGAGGGATGATCTAAGATTGCTGATTGCTCCACAGCAGGAAAAAGAGTTTGCGGTCTTAGTGGAAAAGGCCAAAGTTACAGAGGAAGTGAAATAGCCGGTAAGACAGAATCAGGATAGAGGATGGAATAAAAGAAATTCTGGACCATCTGGGTCTATAGGAAATCAATAGAAATGGGGTAGATATAGTGGGCTGAATCAAGCTACTAGGCCTACTGCTGCTAATACTCAGTGGCCGCCACGGTGTGCTCGGTGTGGGAAGTCTCACACGGGAGAATGTTGGATTGGAAATAGAGGATGTTTTGAGTGTGGATCGATGGAGCACCGAGTGAAGGATTGCCCATAGAGGTCAGCTAGGTTGCAATTTGTGGATCAAAATCGTATTCGAGCAGGGAGGGATAGTCGAGTCACGAGAAGTCGTGGTGCGACCAATGGAGGTAATGGCTCGGTAGAGGCCGTGGAGCACCGGGCGGAGGTGCGGAGGTACTGAGGTGAGACGGCTGGATTGGTCTCGCAATGAGGCGTCGAGAGGAGGGTGATGCACGGATGTCATAACCAATACGTTCTTAATCTTTGGACTACCTTATAATGCTCGATAGATGTGGGTTCGATGCACTCATACGTAGCCGATAGCATAGTGGAAACTATAAACTTAAACTCGAGATTATTTCTAGAAAGATGACAATGATAAGCCCTCTAGGTCACTCTGCGAAGTAAGTAAACTATATAGGGATGTACCCTAGAACTTCAAGGGGTCGTGTTTTTGGTCGGTTTGATGGAACTACCATTTGAGGAGTTCAATCGATTCTCGAGATGGATTGTCGGTGAAGTAGCGGGCGGTTTGGATTGTGCGGTTAAGCGCATAGTGTTGGGGACAATAGAAGTTGAGGAGGTGGTGATGATAGGAAATAGGATAGATTACTTATCCACTGTGGTCTCCGCACTGAAGGCGGAGAAAATGGTAAGGAAGGGTTATGAGGCATTCATGGTGTATGTTTGTGCTTTGGGAGCCAAGGATGCAGGTGAGAGAGTGTCTGAATCGTAGGGAATTTTTGATGTATTCTCGGAGGAACTTCGGTGCGCCTTGGATCGGAAAGTTGAATTCAAGATAGACACATTACCCAAAATTGCGCCAATGTTTATAGCCCCGTATAGAATGGCGCCAAAGGAGTTGTGGAGCTGAAGGCTCAAATTCAGGAATTGCTGGACAGAGGTTTTATCCGACCGAGTATATCTCCTTGGGAAGTGTCTGCTCTTTGTTAAGAAGAAAGACGGTACAATGCGAATGTGTATAGACTACCACCACTAAACAAGTTGAAGATCAAAACAAGTATCCATTGCCTAGGATTGATGACTTGTTTGATCAACTCAAGGTGCATCGATTTTCTCTAAGATAGATCTTAGGTCGGGTATCATCAGCTTAAGGTGAAAGTGGCTGATGTTCACAAGACGATGTTTTGCACTCGTTATGGACACTACAAATTTCTGGTAATGCCGTTTGGGTTGACTAACGCATCAGTGGCATTCATGGACTTGATGAATCGGGTATTCCAGCAGTACTTAGATCAATTTATCATGGTAGTTATAGATGACATATTGGTGTACTCAAAGACCAATGAGGATCACGATGCACACTTGCGGGTAGTTTTGCAAATACTAAGGGAAAAGCAGTTATTTGCCAAGTTTAGTAAGTGCGAGTTCTGGATTAGGGAGGTGACTTTCTTAGGTCACGTGGTGTCTGCTGGGGAGATTAGAGTGGACCCTCGCAAGATTGAGGCAGTGTTGGATTGGAAACCACCTAGGTCAGTTGCGAAAATTCATAGTTTTCTAGGTTTGGTAGGGTATTACCAGAGATTTGTGGAAGGATTTTCTCTGATCACGGTGCTGTTGACCAAGTTATTGAGGAAGGAAGTTCCATTTGTGTGGTCGAAAAAACAACAGGAAAGTTTTGACAAGTTAAGGAAGATTCTGACGGAAGCTCCGGTTACGGTTCACCAGAGGCAGGAAAGGTATTCACGATCTCTTGTGATGCATCACATACTAGCAAGGGATGTGTCTTGATGCAGAAGGAAAGTAGTGGCATATCGTCTCTCAATTTGAGACCGCATGAGGTAACTACCAACGCATGTCTTGGAGTTAGGTTGCAGTGGTTTTTGCCTTGAAGATATGGATGCACTATTTGTATGGAGAGAAGTCGATAGTTTACACAGATCACAAGAGTCTGAAGTACCTCTTGACTCAGAAGGATTTAAATTTAAGGCAACGAAGGTAGATCAAGTTGTTGAAGGACTACGACTGCTCGATTGAATACCATCAAGGCAAGGCTAACGTAGTGGCTGATGCGTTGAGCCGTAAGGTGGTAGCGGACTCACTAGTGATGTTTGCTCACCTTAGCCTGTATGATGATGGGAGTCTTTTGGCAGAATTGCGAGTTAAGCCGACTTGGGTAGAGCGATTAAAGAGAAACAGTTAGAGGATGAGGGTTTGAATGCTCGGAGGTTGCAAGTACAGAGTAGTGGGTTGAAAGGTTACGGCTTGACCAACAATGGAGTGTTGTGTTTTCAAGGGAGAGTTTGTATGCCGAAGGATGTCGAGTTGAGGGAAAGGATTCTTCAGGATGCACATAGCAATCGATATGCTATGCATCCTGGAGGTAGCAAGATGTACCAGGATTTGCGTGAGCAATTCTGGTGGCCAGGTCTGAAGTGGAAAGTGACTGAGTTTGTGGGTAAGTGTCTGATGTGTTAGCAGGTCAAAGCTGAGCATCAGTTACCGTCAGGACTGTTGCAGCCAGTAAAGATCCCGTAGTGGAAGTGGGAAGGGATTACCATGGACTTTGTCAGTGGGCTACCCCTTACGCCTAGCAAGAAGGACTTAGTTTGGGTGATTGTGGATCGATTGACTAAATCGGCTCATTTTATACCGATGAGGGTTGATTATTCGCTTCAGAAGTTAGCCAAGTTATATGTGGCCGAGATAGTAAGGTTGCATGGAGTTCCACTGTCAATTATCTCGGATAGGGATCCCAGGTTCATGTCGAGGTTCTGGGGAGCTTTGCATTAGGCTTTGGGTACGAGGTTGGATTTCAGCACAGCTTTTCACCCATAATCTGATGGACAGTCTGAAAGAGTAATTCAGATTCTAGAGGACATGCTAAGGGGCTGTGTTCTGGATTTCAGTGGTAGTTGGGAGGAGTATCTACCATTGACGGAGTTCGCTTATAATAATAGTTATCAAGCGAGTATCCAGATGGCACCATATGAGGCATTATATGGACGAAAATGTCCTACTCTGACGTGTTGGATAGAATTGGGTGAACGGCAGATGTTGGGTCCAAAATTGGTGTTAGAAACAGAGGATAAGGTTAAGGTGATTCGGGCTCGTCTTAAGGAAGCATCGGACAGGCAGAAGTCTTATGCCGATCTTAAACGTAGGGATATATAGTATGCAGTGGGTGATAAGGTTTTTCTGAAAGTATCACCATGGAAGAAAGTGCTGAGATTTGGGCGAAAAGGGAAGCTAAGCCCTAGGTTTATCGGGTTGTACACGGTGTTGAAGCGAGTGGGACCGGTAGCTTATCAGCTTGAGTTACCAGCAGAGTTAAGTCAGATCCACGACATCTTTCATGTTTCGATGCTTAGGCACTATCGATTAGATCCGTCACACATTGTGCCAGTTGCGAAGATTGAGGTGAGCTTAGACTTGTCTTTCGAGGAGGAACCGGTACATATTTTGGATCGGGATGTCAAGGTCTTGCATAGGAAGTCAATTCCCTTGGTGAAAGTGTTATGGCGAGCCATGGTACGGAGGAGGCCACATGGGAACCAGAGGATGTGATGTGGCAGCAATACCCCCAACTCTTCTGACTAGGTAATTTCGAGGCCAAAATTATTTTTAAGAGGGGTAGAACTGTAACATCCTTAAAACGGTGTCTCTGTATTTTGCATGTGTTTGTATGTGACAATATGCTTACTGTGCTCGTTTAGCATGTTTTGGGGCCTAGGCATGACCTCGGGTTAGGCGAGTCATGGCTAAAATTTTAGTTTTGATACTTAGGAATAGGGAGTTAAGGAAGTTAGGGGTTAAAGGATATTCTTGGTGTGTTGTGACACGAACAATCTAGTGGCAAAATGGCAAAGGAGGCGCCACTAAGGTGCTTGGTTGGTAACGCCACATGCAAGGAAAGGGGAGCTCAGGTTCGAGCTGCAGAAATCCCTTTTCTGCTTATTATTTTGACGCCAAAGTGGGAAGAGGTGTGCTCAGGTAGGACTCTGTTGGAAGGATATGGATTAGGCTAACTTTAAGTGATAGGTGTAGGACTCATTCAAACTTGTTTGAATGAGTGGATGAGAGGAATTCAAGGAGGGATGAGGGAATGGCTATGAGTGGATGAGAGTCTTGAAGTGTTGGCCAAAAGTTGGACTGTGGGGAGGAGGAGTGCAATCGGTTTGGGTTCTTTGGAGGGTGACCAAATGTACTTTGGTTTGGGGAGTTTTTCTTTTTCTTTCTTTGCTTGAGTGACAAAACCGAAACCTCCTCTAGGTGACCCTTTCATTCGGTCTTTGCTATTTGTTGGTCGAACCACCCTTGTTGTTTCAGTTAAAAGCCGAAAGCAACTCTTTTTGTTCATCTTTTCTTTCTTTCAAACCTCCTTGTGCCGAAATTCCTTCTCATCTCTAGTTTTCTTTCTCTTTGCCGAATTCTTGATCTTCTATTTTTATTTTCTTCCTCCATCTTTACTCTCTGCTAAAGCCGAATACTCTGCCCCTCAGTTTCTCTCCTCTTGCGTTTTCTCCTCCTTGACCGAATCTATCTTCTTCTTTTTGAGGCAAGCCGAATCCCTTGGTAAGTGGTTTCCCCTCTATCCTCCCTTCTATTAAAGATCCGTATACTAAACTCCATTCCTGTTTATGTTGGTTGCGAAAACCTCCAAGATCACTAGGTGTGCCAAAACTTTGGTGATTGGTGGTCAATCATCGACTAAGGTAAGGATGTGCCAAACTCTTTTGGTTTCGGGATTCATGTTATGGCTGAATGGCCTTTAGATTTCTAATGATGTGTTAAGTCGATTGTAGGGGGAAAGTAACCAAATACAGTGGATTTTGAGATTTGGTTGCCGATTAGGGGCTTGGCCGATTGTAAAGGGAGATCCTTTGAGTAGTTTCGGGATTTGGTTGGAAACCAAATCGGCATTAAGGTGAGTGTGCCTTTGTGTGACACATCTTCGAGATTTTGGTGTTTAGCCGAATGGCTTTAATCTTAAAATTGTGTGTTGGCCGATTGTAGGGCAGAGTGAGGGCTAACATTTTGGGACTTCGTTTAGATCTACAAATAGTCAGGTGTGTAATGCTTACACACTTTGTTAGTTTGACATGTTTATTGTGTTTCTGTTATAGCCATTAAAACCAGTAGTTATGCCTTGTGGGCATGAGCATGGACACCGGGTAAGTCCCCTGATTATGAATCTCGGTATATGCTATCATGTCATTGTTAAATGTATGCCATGTGTTATTTGCATCATTATATGTTATTATGCCACGATTGATATGGACATGATGGTGGGATTGTTGAGAGGAGGGGGAAGAATTATTTGGACTGTCACCAGTGGTTTTGACCACACGACGGGTTGGCCCCGTCTTTGATATTATAATTTGTGACTAAGTCCTAGTGGTTTTGACCACCAGTGGTTTTGACCACATATGAATATTGTGACTCGTCCCAGTGGTTTGGTACCACAGTGGGTTGGCCCCACAAGTTAATTACTGGATTGTCATCAGTGGTTTTGACCACATGATAGGTTGGCCCCATCACTTGATTTGTGACTACGGTCATCAGTGGTTTTGACCACACCGATATATATTTGTGACTACGGTCACCAGTGGTTTTGACCACCAGTAGTTTTGACCACACGGGGTAGATAAAGGAGATTGGATGGTTAGGTTATGGGTTGCATGATTTGCATGTTATACTGATGATTTGTGTAAGTGCTTGTACTATCGGGTTGGGGATTTATACACTGAGTCTCTGTGACTCACCCCTTCCCTTATATTTTGTAGATGAGGCGTAGATTGCGGATATGGAGCCGGGGAGGACTGGAGGCGGCCATGCATGCTAGTTTGGGTTTTGATTTTTAAGTTACTATTTTGATTTTATTTATTTACTTAAATTCGGTTTTGATTTTGTAATAAGGCCGCTAAGTATTAGTTGGGTTCTTTTTTTTTTAGATTTTATTTTAATTATCGTATGCATATGTTTAATAACCTGATTTGCTTTAGTAACTGAAATTAAAATGGGATTTACAAAACTACACTCTATATCGGGTTTTTACAACGTTACCATCGGGTGACATTATTCACAAGGTAATGACAAAATTAATAGAGATGATTTCAAACCTAAATTTTTAACAACTAGTCATATCAAACGGATTTCTTAAGCATGCGTTTTTCTGGAATGTTAAGCAACACGAAAACGTTTTCAACATCACTTGTATAAGGTTTTTTCTAAACTTTAAGATCGATTAAAGTGTTTTCAATGAGAAGTAAATCGGGAAACTTGTCTATTCAAACATTTTTCACCCCGTAGCATGCCAGATTCGGTTGTGGTGTGTTGACCGGGTTTGGGGTGCTACATGCGGGCTCAGAGGATCGTCGGTGAAGTCAACCACACTATCATCCCTTTTTGGTACTTATAAACTTAGTTTCTCAATCAAAGGCATGTATAGGTTAGACTAAGTTGTAAAATCAATGAACTTTGGTCTTGTATATAAGTATGCCATGCGAAAATGGCTAAGAACATGATATTTTGAACTTATGAGTATTCGGCCATAATATTAAATTATGATGAAAGCAAAATTTCGGATGTGTTATGTTAGGTGTTTAAGTATGTGGCTTGAATGATCTTTGAAATTAGATTATAGTTATGAAATTTCAATCACGGTGTTTATATGATGTGGATATGATTTCATGATGGATATGATTGATGTTATAAGTTATATATATTTTGGTTGTATATAAATTGGTCATGACATGCATACATATGTGTAATGAGTTTAATTTTTATGTATTAGATTAATTATAAGGTAAGTATGGTATTGGTATTTTGTTTTGATAATTATAAGAGACGAAATTGTCTATATGTTTGAATGATGTTGGCAATTGCATATTCGGTTTTTGTAATGTCCATGACCAAATGAATAATAACTTTTGCTTGATGAAAGATGTTAAAGTATGAAAGGTAAATGGGGTCATATGTTTTGATTGAGAAATAACATGTATGGGTTATAATCAAATCTCTTATTAAGTTTAAAATATGATCGAATGGAAGATGTAAGTTGTTATGAGATTCGGCCTTGGTACTCATATTATAATTATAAGTTGTAATGTGTTTTAGTAAATATATTGGGACCTATATAAAATATAATTGTTGTGAGTAGATGAGTACATTATTGATAAATGTTCTTTAGATTTGGATCATCTGTTATGTAATGCTTTGTGCATATTCGACTTGATGGGTTGCCTTATTGATTTAATCACGGTATGTTATATATATATATATATGATAAGTAATGTTAGTTTATATATGTTAATATGCTAAGGATTAAATAGTAATATGGTATGGATTGTTTGGTTTAAAACGCTCCTATATTAGTATTATATTTAGTAAAAAAATTATATGAGAATGTTGTTTTGTGTTTTTTCAGGTAATACGTCGTAACCCTAGTCTAGCGACGGATACAGGTTAGGGGGTGTTACAATGTTAGTCCTAGAATCGACTAAACCGTAGCTCTGCTACCAATAAATGTAACACCCCTTGCCCGTGCTCGAGCTGAAACAAGGTTTGAGGCACTACACAGCTAATCTTGCTTAAACACCTAGAATAGAGTTATAAAATTTTGTTTAACCTCATTACTCATACATACTCGGCCTAAGAGGCCCTAAATATACTTTCGAGAAGTATCAAAATCTTTTCAGGAACTTTCATGAGTTCAAGAAACTTTTTAATCAAAATAGGGGCTACATGCCCATGTAGGCCTAAGGACACGCCCGTGTGCCCCTAAGGCATGCCCGTGTCTTCCACCCGTAGTCGACACTGACTAAATTCACATGGCCATGGCAAACCCGTGACCCTGGCCCATGTGTAAAACCTTAGCATTCTGACTTATCCACATGGCCTATACATACACCCGTGTACCCCATTCGTGTGGTGATTTAAATTCCCAATGCAAGGTGAAGACTTCACATGGACTGGGCCACGCCCATGTGCTAGCCGTGCCTCACGCATGGTCTAGACCCACGCCCGTGTGTCTACCTATGTGGGTAATTAGCAGGCTATATACCAAGCCCTAGCCACCCTAGAATGCACACATACACACTTCTACTCAAAACAATACAATTCATATCCCATAAGCAAGTTTAAGAACTCATTTCAACGTACAAGATAATTAAAGGGATGTACACTTCATGAATTCCATCTTCATTTAACAAAAGAGTTTGCCAAGTATTTGCCTAAATCATAAGGCCATTTACAAAATGACTTTTACTAACTTATATAGTCAACACTTTGACTAACAATTACAACTTAACAAAATGCTTGAGCCCTATACATGCCATACTTAAAATAAGTCTAAAATTGTTATACCAAAGTGCTGTCGATAGTGTGATTTCCAAGCTCCTACGTCCACGACCCTCAAGTTACCTTGGCAAAACTACAAGAAAGAGGGGAAATGAAGAAGGGGTAAGCATAAATCTTAGTAAGTTTGCATGAGAATAAATAGCAATAATAAGCTCATAAAATAATCCATCCATGGTATTAGCCAACCGTACATGAGTCAAGGCTTCTTGACTATACTTACTTACAATTGCCCTTATCTAGCACATACCATGCCACATGGTGAAACCGATTCTTCGTGACTCATTCAGGAGTACCTGTATTCACTCATTCACATGACTTAATTATCACTCACATCTATACTTCTAAATTTGTCTACTTATCCCACTATTCACAAGGGATAGTCAAAGACGTGTATTTATCGTCATTACTATAAGTGTAAAGCCACTGCCACATCCTCGAGGTGGTCTTACATGGAGTCACCTGTAGATGCCAATGCCATATCTCGGATATGGTCTTATATGGGATAACCTCTAAGTGCCAATGCCATATCCCGAATACGGTCTTTTATGGAATTTACTATCATGTATCGATGCCATATCCCAAATATGGTCTTATATGATTTTCATATTCATTATCGAAGCCATATCCGGGATATGGTCTTATACGGATCTCAACTCAGTGCCGAGGCCATGTCCTGGACATTGTCTTATAGGGGACCTTATCTATTTCATATCTCCATGATAGCATTTCTTTAATCATTATGGCCCATTAGGACTTCAACATCTTATTCATATTAACTACTCAATTTGGTATTGCATCATGCATTAATATAATGCCAAGTATTTCTCAACATGCTAATATAAATGTTACTTAAATCACATACAAACTTACCTCGTTTTCAAAATGAGCTAGTTCTTCGGTTCAGTCTAAGACTTTATTCTTTCCCCAATCGAGGCGGATTCTCGACTCCTCTTACTCTATAATAGCAAATTAGCTCATTTTAATCACAACATTAATAAAAGCATTTCAAAAATCACGTTTAGGCAAAATTACTATTTTTCCCCTAGACTTTGGCAAAATGACCATTTTACTCCTAGGCTCGGAAATAAATTCTAATCACATTTCTACCTTCAACAAGCCTAGGTGAATATTTAATGCTCTTAAAGCTATCATAAAAAAACAACATTTCACATACTAATCACAAACTTTATAACCTTTTCATCAAGGTCCAATTAGGTGTTTCCATGACAACACCTTTCACAAAAGTTGTTCATCTACGAAATAAGACACAATTTCTTCCATAAAACTTTTCATAATATTGCACAATAGTCCCATCATTTGAAAGCTTAAGCTTTAGGGGTCTCAAAAGTATAATTATTTCCAAGAAAAGATCACTAGAACACTTAACTGAAAAGAGATGAGTGTGCTGAATTTGTTTGAAGCTTTCAACCCTAATTGGCTGTAAATTTTCGGTGGGAGAGATGAGCAAGAAAGATGGATATCATCTTTTCTTTATTTTATTACAACTAGTCAAATTAGCCACCAAGTATTACTAACTTTGACCAAATTTTGTCCATCTTTATCTCCCATGACAACCTATGGCCAGCCACTCTAATATTGGGGGTCTAATTGCCTTTTAAAGACCTCCAATTGTCAATCTATGGCCATTTGGTACTTTTAGCTTATAGAATGGAACTTTCGCACTTAATGCTATTTAGTCCTATTTCACAATTAAACATGAAATCGCTAAAATTAAAACACCAAAATTTTCATGCACATATGCTATCATGTTCTAACTCATACTATAATATGAAAATAAATTTCTCTAATCTCGGATTAGTGATCCTGAGATCACTATTTTGACTAGCCCCTAAATCGGGCCATTACAAAATCTAACCGAACAGCTTGGACTTAAATTTGACAAGTTACATTAGCCATCGGAGTGACTCTCCATTAACTCCCAACTTAACCTCTAGCACACCACATACTTATAACGTATATTATGACAAGTTATAGCATAACAATAGAATAATATCATACATAGAATGTAAATCATGTGAGCTTATCAAACAAAATGAGGGAAGGGTTCACATGTTAATTATGCATTAAAACTCAAGGGTTCACTCAAAGGAAATAAACAGTGTACTTTAGAGTACAAAATTCAAACATAAATACACAAGTACTTAACATCGGTTATAAGGTTCGCATACATAAGTTCACATAGAAAAGTACAACATGAGTTAGCACAACATAATGTATGAGTTTTCACAAAAGCACAGGTTTGCAAAATATATGTGGTTTGCATACATCCTAAGTTTGCACTTAAATAAAAAAACTTAGGTTCTCATATAACAGGATTCACAAAAAAAAGGGACGTTCATGCGAGGGTTTTTAGACTTAGGAAGGGTGCGCTAAGTAGTAAGGTTATCGCACCTAAGCGTTTGCATGCATTTAGGGGTCGCAAACATACAAGGGTTGCATAAAATAATACTTTGCAATAAAACTGGCTTGCATATGATGTTAATACATACTTTGGAAAAATTGAAAGAATTCCACATGGTATGCATGCAAGGAGAAATAAAGGAACATCAAACTTTATTCATGTTGAGAAGAAATTAGTAACAGGGTTTTACTTTAGGGTTCACAATAAACTTAAACTTTAAGGAAATTGTTTCAATAACTAAATCAAATAATGATAAATCTAAACCCTCATAAATAAAACCCCATCACCTATTCCTCAGGTTTGCCGATATCTATTGAGGGATGAGCCTCGCCAAGGCATCTACCTTGCCATTGCCATCTATGACCTACTTACCTACGAAGTAAGACAGGAGTGGGTGAGTTCACTATGAACTTATTGAATAATCAAGAATCATCGGAGTATGCTTAAAATACAAAGTTTAAAATAGAAAGAAAACTTAGTCTAAAAAATTGTATCGTGTGCTGGGCTTGCGGTGAAGATGTGAGACCCAGTTTGCAGAACTTGCTTGCCAAAAAACATAAGTTTGTAAAAATAGTTTCGGTTGTACTTGTTGAAAATCATACTTAAAAACTTAGCTTGTTCTTGTTTGAAAATGGATCTTATAAAACATGAAACATGCTCACATACTTGTCTTATCGGAATGGCTAGGAACATAAAGTATATTCTCGCACTTGTCGTAACTTACTTATTTTATCTTGTTGGATATGCGGATCTTCTTATAATGGCTCAGAATAACTCAAAGAGTCCTTAACATATCTCATAAGTCTAGCATAAGCTAAACACTCTCCTATATGCCAACATTTTTCATTGAATGGATCATAGCTCAACATTCCCTTATATCTCCACATGTTTTAGGACATCAATGCCCAAATCATAGAACTTATAGGTGAGTACTCACAATCCTTTGGTATACCAATATACCCAACATATAAGCTCGCAAAGGAGCTCGCACAGAAACTTATCACATAGAACTCACATAAAGAGCTCATAAAAACATAGCTTATAAAACTGTACTTTTAAAACATGCTTTAAAACATAGGCTCGCATAGGAGCACGCGTAAAACATATCTTTAAAACATAACTTGGAAATATATCTTGAAAATAGTATCAGAACTTTAAAAATAGAGTTTTATAAGAAAAGCTTACTCTTAGAACTTACTTTAAAGACAAGGTTCTTAAAACCGTAACAGTTTGCACCTAACTTATGAACCTTGAGCATTCATACTAAAAACCATGATAGTTGGTACACTTATGGCAATTTTAAATCACTTACCGATAAAGCTGAGAATTTAAACTCATTTTGCTTTGTCTTTATCCTTGCTAGTAGCTGGTCCGACTAGTTCGCAACATACATAAACACACAAATTACTTAAATAGACAACACTTTGGAATTCACACATGCAAGCTAACCTAGACTTCTGGAAAATTAACCCTAATAGGGCAGATGCTTACCTTGGTTGCTATGAACTTGGTTTAGAATAGAGACGTCATAACAGAATATCGATGAGAGAATTTTTCATTGGGTAAGGCTTGTATTTATAGACACTAAGTGTCTTAGTGATCTTAGGATACCTACTAGACTTAGGATCCTAATCGATTTAGAAGAAGGTTACGTGCGAAAATTATCCTATATACACAATATCTTTATTTCCTAATTTTAGTCTGACTCACCTTTTGACTGGCGAACCCCTAATTCGCAACTTGACCGCTTTCAGATGTACTAACGTGTAGGAGTGAATACTACAACTAAAGATATGAAATTGAGGCGATGTCTGCAAATATACAGGTCAAGTTGTAATATAGTTTTTACAACAAAAATGTGAGTACTTTAAGGATCGTACCTAAAGGAGGCGAGTACTAGATTAAAATTAACCTAAACACAAATAAAATTAATTAGTAAATTAAATAATTATATTACGAGTAAATATAAATAAGAGAATTTTGGGTTTTTATAAATAAAAGAGTAAAAATTGCAGAAATAATGTGAACTTCGAATAACTAAATTCTAAAACTCAATCAAATTTAAATATGGGTGATTAGCTTACTTCGTTGGTCATAACTAATCCCTATTTCGGGTTCTATTCAATCAAATAGTCATTAGCCTAGCAGGATCTCTCGATCTTCCACTAAATTAATGAGTCGACAAGAACTTATCTTTTGACCTCACAGTCCAAATCGATTTGGGGTTAAGGTGTTCACGAATATGCCATACCAATTTTGGGTTAATTCCCACCTAAATGATTTCCTAGGGTCGTCAAGCCTAGGGTTTAAGTTCTTCCTCTTCCAAACATATGATCCACTAAGAAAACCTTACATAGTAATTAGTTAATCATACCTCCATTCACTAATCCCCCATAAGAGGATTAGTTCCTCATGGAATCCATAAACATGATAAACTTGGTAAAGAAGATATAGATAAAGAATAAATCAAGAATGAAGTTTAAGGGAATCCTAATTGTATTTGATTGATGAAGTGCCAAAATCTGCAAGCGCTTGGTTTGCTTTTAAAAATCAAGTTCTCCAAAGAAGACAAATGAAAAGAACTAAAAAGAAATCTAAAGCCTAAAAGAAAAGAAAACTAGAAAATAAATTACAAGTAGAAACTGATAATAAGAAAATTTGTCCCTAAACATGTGTCTAAAGAGCCTATTTATAAAGTTAGGGTTGGTCGTCATCCTCAACCCTAGGTTAGTTGATGTTTTCGTGTTAATTTCAATTGTACGGAATCCCTTACGTGTACTTGTTCCTGTACAGGGCTGGTGTCACTACACCCTAGTGCTTGTATTGTGACACTGAAAGAAATATGCCTGGTTCAGGTTTGGCTTCAAGGGTGTGTCCTAACATCCTATGGCCATGTCACAACACCAAAGGCAAACTTCAAATTCTTGTATTTTGTTCCCTATGTTGCGACATTAAACTTCTTGTGTTGCAACACAATGACAAACTTTGAGTTCCTATGCTTTTGAATGGTATCCTACATATTTAGTAAGTATGTTAGCTCACCCTTGGGCCTCATTCGGCCCCTAAGGTCATAAGAAGACTGAAAATGCATTTTTTATTGAATTTAAAGAAAAGATAGAAAACTTAACTAAAACCTAACTAGTTTAATCTGCCACACCGAATTATGGAAGATCAAACTCCCCCGCACTTAAGTCATTGCTTGTCCTCAAGCAAGGTAAAATAAAAACAACCAAAACATCCCTTGAGTAAGTATAGTACAAAGATTGGTTTCGGAGTACATAACTAGGCATTTTATATTTACACACATTATCCTGACATGATATATAAATGACTTACCAGTTTTAATATCAAACACCTAAGTTCAGTATATTACAAAGTATGTAGACATTAAGGTTTTCAAATATATGAATCCATCTATAAATCATATAGGTAATTTGATTATCCTACCAGAATACAAACAGTCATTATTGTAATTGCTCAAAATAATTTTAATTCATGAATAAGGTTACCTAAGTCACATAGGGCTTTTTGGCTTGTAACATTTTGAGGCTTAAAACAAGTAGAGAAATCAAGAACATGAAGCATCAAAATAGTTTCAAGTACGAAAATAGTTTGGCACATCATATTGTTTCCTATTCTCCCCCTTAATAGCCCTTACCCGCTCACCGTCTTATTTCTTCTTCTCTCACCTTTATTATTTCTCCACATAGGACATAATACATCAACAATGCCTAGCTTACGAGTTTTTGTGCACTAATGATTGATTTTTATAATTTCATAATTTTGTCACATTTTTCTTTTCACACAACTCACTCACAATGCTTTTGATTTTCACGTACTTTTCTACTCGTTTTGACTTTCTTTCTGAATTTTTCTTTTATCTTGTACATGTTAACTAACCTATAATTACTATATCACGCTTCTTTCTATTTCACTCTTATTTTTACAAAATTTTCCATGATGTATCTACTTAACCCTCAATACGTATGGCCAAACATTTATATTTGTGCAATTCAGGACCAAAGAAAAATGGTAAGTAGAATTAATTTGTTGGCTTGGGTTTTGCATGAAGGTTCATCAATAAGGGTTTTCTGGCTCAAAAATAGGTACCAAATGTTGATAAATAAGGTTAGCTTTTTGGCTCTGGGTGTATAGCAAACAATTTCTTAGGTCATCCTTGGATATCTCAATATTCACAAAATTAGTCACTCAGGAAATCACAAATTCAACTATTTATCATACATACTAGCATGCTCGTTTCCCTGTATTTTCTATATCATTTGGTATATTACTCAATACGTATTTATACTGTAATATATAGAACTTAGTAGTCTAATAGTTGAAAATTTAAAAACAATCACTATCATGCCAAATTTACAGTAAACACAATCAACCTTTCTACATGCTCCTAATTAATCACTTGTATTTCTACAAGATCAAGCACACATTTAACAATAAAAATTAAAAGGAAAGTATTAAAACAAATTTCCTTTGTCACCCCCACACTTTAGATAGCACATTGTCCCTAATGTGCAGCCCTGAAAATATAAGGAAATAAGTTACCCGATTGATCGTGATACTTCTATTATCTAATGGTGGGTGCTTCCTTCATTGTTCATTATAAGATCAAAATTGTTGTTCTTTTTTCATGTAGGGTTCCTACACAGAAAACTTGAAACAGAAAATAAAATAAATATAAACCTACTGTTAAAATCCTACTCCTAAAACGATAAAAATTAAAATTATCCAAAATTAATTACAATCCTCAAAAATTAAATAGAAATTCAATACAATTAACAGTAAAATCATCAAAATGGGGGTTTGCCCCCTCTCCATGGGTACCTTTCCCTTCCCCAAAACATATCCTTAAGAAGAACCACCACCAAACTGATGTGCATGTCGGGTTGGGCCTATTCTGCGTGGAATACTGTGGCTAAAATGAAGCCTCGTAATCATCATCCTCCCCTTGAAAGTCTCGCTCAACAGCGTCGTCCTCCTCCTCTCCTTCTTCATTTCTTTGCTCCTCGAATCTAGAATTTAATGATCCGAAGGTATGCAAGTTTGGGGGTAGTTTGGTTCTCTAATATTGTTTTATCACACAAAGTCCTAGATGAATGCTCTTGATTCATACATCCATTGGATCATCCAATCTATCTTCGAGGGTCCGCTCGCTATTTCTTTCCGAGTATTTGTTGTCGGTTTCTTTTTTAGTGATACAGGGACATTCATCTTATGCATTTTCTTTGGTTCAATCTATGGTTTGCTTTCTCTAAAGCTCAACATATTGAGTATATATGTAGTCTCCAATTAAACTCTTTGTTGGCTTCATGAATTGCTCACTCTTTTCCATTGGAACTCTAACATTTTTGCATAAAGCTGTCAAAAGATGGGGAAATAAAACCCCAACATTTTGGCCACTAATGCATCACTTCATGCTTTTATGTATTCATCTCCTGACACATATTTTTTTCTCTACAAGATACTATACAACAAGATAGCTCGAAAAGTGTTTATGTTAGAGACGTTCAATTCAGGTGCAATTCTAGTACGAATAAATTGCATCCACATCTTAGCTATTGGGAACATATTTGCTTGATAGAAAGTAGTTGGTAATTCAGTATTTGGTCTATGGTTCCATATGCTTCTCCCTTGAGTTAAATATTTTACGTTATTAATTTCTATATTCCTAAATGTTTCTAAATCAGTATTATCAAGGAAGTCATTTACGTAGTATGGGGCATTGTAAAATTCATACATTTCTTGAGGGTAACTCATACTTCCTTACCTCTTACCTTTACGATTTCCCATATTGCACTATATGGTCTCCTCATTTCTTGATCCTTAAAAGAGGCATAAAACTCTTGAACTATCGGGATAACCGCATTTTATTTAGGAGTGACACAAAAGCTCTCCTATCGGTGATATCAAACTAATGACCAAATATCATTACATAGAACCATTGATGGTTCAAATCCCTATTCTTGGATAAAGGTCTTTCCTTGTAATTTTAGAAAATATTTTTTAAGGATTGGATTTTGAAATTTTTGGGGATCCGAAACCATCAAAGTTTCCTATATATTAGCTATTCTAGTTTTCCTAAGAGGCATATTCGATACTAAAACTAGAATAACGAACAAAAATCAGGCAATATTCAATGGAATATTAAAATGAGTTAGAAACCCTTAACCTTGATTTCTTCGTGTTAGATTCCTCGTAAACCTATATCAATGTAGCTCTATCGATGTGTTGCTGAAATTCCTGTACTATGTAAAACACCAAGAGAGAGAAGATATTTGCAAAATTAGAGGTTTCAAAGTAAAGAGATGTTGAGGTTTATGTGTTTTTAAGAGAGGATGAGTTTAAAAAAGTTTAAATAGGTGTTAAGTATGGTTTTAGGGTTAAGTTTTGAGTAATTTAAAGTTATATACCAGGTTAAAATATGTTTAAAAATGGTGGGTTATGCAATGGGTTGGTCGGGTTGACCCTGCAGAAAATTGCAGCGATGTCGCGACACAGGGGTTCCGTGTCACAACACTTGATAGTATGCCCATGTCATGATAATGGGGTTCAATGTCGTGACACATCTTGAATTTTTTTAGTCTGGGGTATACTAGCTTTTGTGTCACAACACAAAGTTATTGTGTCGTGACATCAAGCAAATTTGCTCCATTTGTTGATTCTGTCACCGATGTTGCAACATGGAGGTATCGTGTTGCGACAACAACTCAGTTTTAACCCCAATTTTCAATTCTCAAAGCATTTCAATTTATAATAAGAAGTAATTTAAATAAAAATTAGATTCTAAACTACTTGTTAGTTAAAAATACAATGATATATATAATTTTAATTTAGTTTGAAAATGTTAAGTTTTGATGTTGGATTCGTCTATCAGCTTTATCAATGTAGACGTGGATGCTTCATTGGTTTCGTTTCTGTTGGTATTAGTCCAGCGTCCATCGTGCTATTCTACTTTTGTAACATCCTAAAAATATGAGTATCGATATGGTACATGTTTTTGGTGCTTAATTTGTGAATAATTTAATTTATGTGCTTAATATAGTCTTGAGAAGGCTTGAGTTTATTTGGAATTAGAATAAACTTTAGTAAAGAGCACCTTACTATAGAGGAATTAAGTGATCTTGAAGTTTAAGTAAATTAAGTGGTAAAAGATAGCATAAATTGAGCTATTGGGCAAGAGGTTATGCGCTACATGTATAGTCTTAGGGGGAGAGGTTCGAATCCCCTAGTTTGCATAATTGTGAACTTTAATTTTTGCTTTTTTCCTAGCAAGTGTCGGCCAAGCTCTACTCTTGGTAAAGATGGACCAATTATTTTATGGTAAGGTGGCTAAAGGTTATGGCAAACATAAATTTAGGGATTGAATTTGATTGATTTTGGGGATAGGATTTCTAAACTTTTGGAAGGTGGAGGAACATAAGGCACCTCTTAAGGGAGGATGTTTTGGAAAGTTAAGATGGCAAGTTTGACCATGTATTTGGACGGTTTAGGGGACAAAAGGGAGGAGGTCGAATTTTTTGGTGTTAGGTTTGGTATGGTTAGTAGCTTTTGGGTAATTACTTTTGGTCATTTCTTTGTTTTCTCAAAACACCTTGTCTTTTCATATTTTTTTTCTCTTTGACCAAATGTGCTTGATGCTTTGGGTAAACATCCTTGTTTTTCATCTTTTTGTCTTCTCCTTTTGACCATTTAGTCATATTTTGCCAACCTTTCAAGTGCATCATTTTGTGTTACTCTCCTTTGTGCCGAAATACCAAAACACAAAGACCATTTCTTTTCTTCTTTCTTCCCCATTGCCAAATGCACCATTGTTCCAAACTCTTCTCTTTGCTTTTCTTTTATCTTTGAAAATTAAATCATAAACCTCTCATCCTCAATCTCTTTCTTTCATCATTTATTTTCTTTTCAACCATTCTCTTCTCTCCTTTGTTTTATCATGGCCAAAACTTCCATACTTCATAGATAATCTTCTCAATCTTTCTTCTTTTAAATTTTGGACTATAGTGAGATAGTGGTGGTCGAATTATCATATTTTCGAGGACTTTGTGAAGCCATTCGAGTTGGACCATATCTATCAAGGTAAAAGAAACCTTCATGGATGTTATGATCACCCTTATTATTTTCAATGATATTCAATCGGGATTGATAATCGGAAGTTTTGTTTATAGGGATTCTTTTCGGAATCATTTGAAATTATAAGGTAAGTCTAAATACGCTCTTTTAGATCAATAGTCTTAAATTTTGATATATTGTTAGGACTAATAACCTTTTGTCATTGAAGGCAAACAAGATAGGGACGAAAAGGGTTGTTAATAGTGTTCGGAAGAGGGGCGGTTCCACTATTCCCCCTAAATTCAAATGAAGGACCGTTACGGCAATCCGAGATTTTCCATCGGGTTGTGGACCCTCATCCGGCAAAAATCAATTATTTGAAGTCATTCGTACTCCTGAATCTTTGTTCGTTCGTAGTTATTCAACGGGTAACAAATCGTCAATCGGGTAGAAACCACAAATAGAAGTTGTTCAAAATTTTGAGGGTAAAAGTTTAGAACGCTTATTCTTTTAAGAATAGTTTTTAAGTATTAGTGTTCTAATCCATCGTGATGCGTGTTTAGATATCGACGAGTGGAAAAGTATAGTTCTCACCGTAATCAGGTGTGTAACTTCACACTTATCTCATGGGTTACATTATACCGTAAGCGTTAGAATAAAATTGTAAATCTGGTAAAATTGGAAAATACGATATATTAACACTTTTTTTTGTGTGAATGCATGAAAATGGAATTTAGGTTGTGGAAAAATTACGGATTTGCCCTTAATGGGCTATTTTGTTAAAAAAAGTGATATTTTGGGCCATATGATTATTTTGATAAATTGGCCAAGTGGGAAATTGTGAAAAGGCCTCATGTGTTAAATGGGCCGAATTATGAAATGTCCCTATGGACCGAATTACGAAAAGGACCCTTATGGGCCAAATTGAAATATGTTGCTTTATGGGCCAAAAGTGATATTAATATATGAGCTAAATGTGATATGAGATGAAATGGGCGAAGTTTGCTAGATCGTTAAATGGGCCAAATTGCTATTTTGACTAATGGGCCAAATTGATAAATTGTAATATGGGCTTTTTGTTAAATTTACCTTATGAATATTTTGTTATGCATTATATATATACATGACTGCATGGGTTGGGATAATTGACGAAGAGAAGAAAGGTCTGTTGCCAAAAATCTAGATCGGTGGTTCTACCATAAATATTATAAATGGACTGTTGCCAAAAATCTAGATCAGTGGTTCTACCACAAATATTATAAATGGCCTGCTTCCAAAATTAAGTTCGGTGACTCTGTCACAATCGCTATTGCCACAAATATTATAATTGGCTTAATGCCTACTATTGGTGTGTTGGTGGGGTGGGTTGACTTGATCCCCACAGATGTGTTGGTTGGTACGGGTGGTGTGTAGCGGATGGAAATTAGGCTTGGTTGGGAATTGCATATCACATGCATTATTTTTATATTTGATTTATATATTATTTTGTAAAGGGGCTCAAGCCCAATTGAATGCTTAATGGTTATGGCCCAGTGAACACGGTAAGTGGGTTACACATTGAGTTCTTAGTAACTCACCCCATTTTTCTTACCCTTATCAGGTAATAATAATTGAGGGAGGCTTGGGCCGGGGATGACTTCATGTGGAGGCCATACTATAAATGATGGTTTATATAAACTTTTATTTTCTTTAATTATTTTCATTTAAGTACTATTTCAATTGCGATGTAATAAGGCCTCTGGTATTATTTTCTTGGATTTTTATTTTGTGGATGGTTTTTAATATGCTTTAGTTACTTAAATGGGGCTATTTAATTCTTATAAATGTTTTATTCAACTTACGTATAAAAAGGGTTTTTCTTAAATATCACTCACTCGTAAAATTTTGTGAAATTTTTTTTATAAATTTATTTTAACCAATTATTTAAGTTTTTAACCAATTATTTCTCCGAAAATCAAATTGTAAACTCTTATGTTTTAAAATCACGGTGTTTAAATAAATCTCAATTTTTGATAAACTCATTCTTTAAAATCGTTTTGAAGATTGAAATCTTACATCGTTGATGATTAAACACACGTTCGTTTTGTGTGGCATGCCAAAATCTGGACTTAATGCATGGGCTGGGTTTGGGGTGTTATATTTTATGGTATCAGAGCTCAGTTTCAAAACTCGACTGTGGTTTGGGTTCAACAACGATTTTTGTTTAAATGCTGCTTAAATTTCTAGACTTTATGTTTTTTTAAAGGTAGTATGGCACCATGAGCATCCGGCATCAAGTCAAATAAGTATTTGCTTATTAAATGTTTATTCTTGTTATATGATCATAGGAACACTCTAGAACTTCTAGTTTTAGATGTTGAAAATGGTAGAGATTGAGACTATAGGATGTAATTACGAAAATAACTTTATCTCTTATATCTCATAAAATATCGTTAATAAACACTGAAATGATATTCTGATTCATAAAACTTGTAATTAGATTAAATCAAATTAGTCATTATGAGTACTAGAGGACGTGGTCGTGGATGCGGCAGACGTGGCCGTGGTAGAGGACGAGGTGCTGCGTCTGAAGCGCCGGATCATATGCCGAAAATGGATGCACATGCGTCACCCGGGAGTGAAACTGGATCACATGACCATTTGAGAGAGGACAATGCTTTGACTCAAGCAATGTTGCGAGTCCTAGAGAGGGTTGCTGGGACTAGAACTAGTCCAGCAGTTTGTGGATCAATATCGAAACTACTCAAGTCAAGTGGTGCCGAGGTTTTTAGAGGTGTCTCCGGTGTAGCTCTGAATGTTGCGAAATATTGGCTTGAGGCTGTAGAATGAATTATGGATGATCTGGAGTACACCGTCGGGCAGAAGCTAAGAGGAGCGGTGTCTTTGCTAAGGGACGAGGCATATCAATGGTGGCTTATTGTTCGAGAAGGCACCGAGGCTGCATTGGTTACTTGGGATTTCTTTAAAGCTGCTTTCCAAGGGAAGTACGTCGGGACAAGTTATGTAGATGCTCGGAGGAAGGAATTCCTGAATTTGGTTCAAGGAAGTAAGACGATGGCAACTTACAAGGCAGAATTTCTTCGCTTGAGCCGTTATGCTCGCACAATAGTGCCGACTGATCATAAGTGCTGTATACGCTTTGAAGATGGGCTGAATGATGAGTTGTGGGTACTGATAGCCCCACAACAAGTACGAACTTTTACCTCACTTATAGAGAAAGCCAAGATAGCCGAAGAGGCTAAGAATTGAGAATGCGTAATCGGAAGGAGTCGAGGCAAGAGGATTTTAAGTACTCGTGTTCTTCTAAAATGTTTTAGAAGAGGCCACGAAATGACGAGCTAGCTCAAGCTAGAGCACTGTGACTACCAATCAGAGTCGAGAATGTGCCGATCAGGAAGACGACACCCTAGAGAGTGTTGGAGAAAAATTAGTGCCTACAATAAATGTGGTTCCAAGGATCATCAATATAAGAATTGTACACGACGGATGATCGACTCGAAAGCTCAGAACCACGATGCTCAATGAGATAGAGGTACTCAGCAGCCACCGAGAGGCCGTGGACCAGGTCATGGTAGAAATGGTGTTGGACGTGGTCAAGGTGCACCGGGTCGAAGTAATGGCTTTAGAGGTAACGCGGAGACAAGACAGCCGGGATTGGTCTATGCGGTCAGTCGTTGTGAAGATGGCGATGCACCTGATATGATAACTGGTACGTTCTTCATCTCTAATGTACCTGTTACTGCTTTGATAGATATCGGGTCTACCCACTCGTATGTTGCTAGTGCCATATCTGGAAACACAATATTAGATCCGAGATTACCGATAGAGATGACGGTAATTAGTCCTTTAGGATAGTCGATAATAGTGAATAAATTATTTAGAGACATGCCCTTGGAGATTCAAAGAGATATTTCTAGCGGACTTGATGGAATTGCCTTTCGGTGAATTTGATCTTACTTTGGGCATGGATTGGTTGGTGAAGCACCGGGTGCAATTGGATTGTGCCAAAAAGCGGGTGTCAATAAGGACTGTGGATGATGAGGAGGTAGTAATGATAGTTGAGCGAAGGAACTTTTTGGCAAATGTGGTATCTGCCTTGAAGGCAAAAAAAGTTGGTGCAGAAAGGGTATAGAGCATTCCTAGCTTTCATTTGTGCTTTGGATGCCAAGGAATTATCGGTGGAATGTGTGAGAGCAGTGAAAGAATTTTCAGATGTCTTTCTCGAAGAACTTCCGGGTCTACCTCCAGATCGGGAAGTAGAATTTGGCATTGAGCTTTTGTTCGAACGGCTCCGGTGTCTATTGCTCCTTATAGAATGGCGCCAAAGGAGTTAGCGAAGCTTAAAGCTCAAATTCAAGAACGACTAGATCGGGATTTATTCGACCGAGTGTGTCTCCGTGGGGAGCACCGGTTTTGTTCATCAAAAAGAAGGATGGGTCGATGCGTATGTGCATTGATTATAGGCATTTGAATAAGTTGACGATCAAGAATAGGTATCCATTGCTGAGAATCGATGACCTGTTTGATCAATTGAGAGGAGCTTCAATTTTCTCCAAGATTGATTTGAGATCGGGTTATCATCAACTCAAGGTGAAAGAGGCAGATATTCATAAGACGGCATTCCAAACTCTTTATGGACATTATGAGTTTTTGGTGATGCCATTTGGTTTGAACAATGCACCAGCTACATTTATGGACATGATGAACCTAGTCTTTCAACCCTATTTAGACCGATTCGTAGTGGTGTTCATAGATGACATCTTGGTATATTCGAGGAATGAAGATGAGCATGACTCACATTTGCGCACTGTGTTGCAAATTTTACGGGAAAAGCAACTTTATGCCAAATTCAGTAAGTGTGAATTTTGGTTGAAGGAAGTGACTTTCTTGGGTCATGTAGTGTCACCAAGGAATAAGAGTTGATCCTCGAAAGGTAGAGGCAGTGTTGGATTGGAAACCGCCGAAGTTAGTGGCTGAGGTTTGAAGTTTCTTGGGTTTGCCTGGTTATTATAGACGCTTTGTTGAAGGGTGTTCGTTGATTGCTGCACCCTTAACTAAGCTATTGCGAAAGGGAGTACCGTATGTGTGGACCGATAAACAACAAGAAAGTTTCGAGAAACTGAAGAAGATTCTGACGGAAGCGCCAGTATTGATTCAACCTGAGGCAAGAAAAGAGTTTACCATTTACTGTGATGCGTCACATACAAGTTTAGGATGTGTACTGATGCAAAGTGGAAAAGTGGTAGCTTATGCTTCTCGAAAGTTGAGGCTGCACAAAGTCAACTATCCTACTCATGATTTGGAGTTGGCTGCGGTGGTGTTTGCCTTAAAGATTTGGAGGCACTATCTCTATGGTGAGAAGTCAATCATTTATATGGACCATAAGAGTCTTAAGTACCTCCTTACCCAAAAGGAGTTGAATTTGAGACAACGGAGATGGGTGGAGCTATTAAAGGATTATGATTTCTCAATCGAGTACCATCCTAGAAAGGCTAACGTTGTGGCAGACGCGTTGAGTCGTAAGGTAGTATCGGAGTTAAGAGCAATGTTTGCTCATCTCGGTTTAGGCGAGGATGGCGATCGCTAGTGGAACTTCAGGTGAAGCCTCTGTGGTTGGAGTAAATCAAGGAAAATTAGTTATCAGATAAAATGTTGGGTCCTTTAATACAACAAGTTGAAAGTGGTATAATAGGTGTAACATCCTAAAAAATTAGAATATTATTTTATTATTTGTGTCGGCTTGGATATGAATTTTGTGTGTAGCATAGTCTTGTGAAGGCTTGATTTTATTTAGGAAGTTAGAATAATTGTTAGTGTGGTTTATTTAATGAAGTGGATTAAGTGAGCTTGACACTTAAGTTAAATTAAGTGTTAAATTAAAGCACATGAGTAGTTAGTGACTTCATCTCTTACAACGCAACCTTAAATTTTAACATAAATTTTTAACCATTCCCTATTTTCAAAAAATCACCTGCCAAAACGAACTATAGCAAAATTTAGGTTTGCCAACCACTTGGGATGTTTACACAACATTCCAATCCTGTTTCTTCCAAATTTCTGCAAAACGGACCCTTGGAAAAAATATTTTAGCAACCTTTTTCCAAATTTTGGCAACAATTTAACAGACCCCAATAAATGGAACGTTACAATAACACAGCCAGGCCTGTGGGCAACAACAATTTTAACATTTAACCTCCCTTGGGCAATAGACAACTCCTCCAGTAAATTAAAAAAAAATCCAAACCACATAAATATTTAACCTTAAACAAAAAATTTTATTAATTAACCTTTTTTGAAACATTTAAACATTATTCCAAACCAAACTATGAAATATAACCTTTTAAACAAACATCCATTTTTCCAAAACCAAACTAAAACCAAAAAAAATTTCACAATAAATAATCAAAACAATTAATAAAAAATTTTAAAATACCTTTTGAAATATAAAAAAAACAAACATAAATAATAAGATTAACTTTAAAATGTAAATACAATTAAAGAATAGACATTAAAATGCAAGATTAGCTAAATTATATAATCATAATTATATCAATAATAGCAATGATATAGAGACAATACAATTAAGTTTAACGTAAGATATGAATCACTAATTTAGTAAATTTACCTAAAATTTCTAATCTAGTAATAGTTAATATCTAATCGTAACTAAGACAATAATTACTCACATAAGCCTAAACAGCTTATCCATATGGTCATAATATTTCAATTAAAGATCATAATAATGAATCAATAAATTTCAAACAAATCTATTGAATAGTAGTATTTTAAAATTCCATAAGGTATATTAATCATCTATATGATGATCACATAAAATAATCCTGAAAACTGCTCTATCAATTGACCAAAACACATATAATCATCAGAGCAGTGTAAGTGTACTGTAATGAACTTCATTAGACAACTTATAGAGCTATTCGATAATCTAATGACTAACATCAGAACAGATTTTTTGGACACTAATCATAATTCCAATGCACAGAACTAAATTTGACAATCAACTCATATTCATTACGAAAGATTTTACAGAAATGTATTAGAGATAGTATAATTCATAAACTTTCCATCTAGTGAATAAACATACTTGAGATTATAAATCCGTAGGAGGCTCAGTTACCAACATTGTTTAAGAACTCAATTCAGTACTTTAGTTCTTTTCAATTAGGTTAATTAGTTTAGTTTTTGAATAACTTTGACATTAATTATTAATTCAATATCACTACTTATACACTAGATTATTTAACATTTGCTTACAAATCATTGTATATCTATGATGGATAAATAAATTTAAGTAAAGTTTTCTAAATTATTACAATCAATGACTTATATTCAAATTATCATCGTGATCAATATAATGATTGTAACTTTAAATAATAATTTCCATGAATAACTCATCTTTTCAAAATCAAATATACAAATTTACAATATAGCAATTTAACTAAATCGTTGAGTTATCTTATTACAAATTAATCATAAAGTTTTACAATCAATTAGACATTAACTTAACATTTAACTTAAATAATCTCAATATTAAGTGAAATAATTAAATTTTAAACATTAATATAGCACCAATAATATCTATTAAAACTAAATTTATTCAAAGAATTTTCAATTACAAAAATTACATTATTATCTATTTATCACAAATTTTATACTCAATGCATACTAGATTCTTGGAACATTTACTCAATATTTGTACAATTTATCGACCAATTCAATTCAATGGTTACTTGACCATAAATGATTAAATTGAATCTAGTTTACAATAAAATCTGTATTTGTAAATTTAATTTTTGACATTAGCTCCAGTAATCGATATACGAATAAATTTAATGATTAAATTTATAAATATGTAAATATCTACTGCACTTATATCATGAGACACTATCTAACACCAAAATATTGGTTGAAGACTTTAAATACAACACTCATTTAATTAAAATACAGTAAATATGGTTCAAAAAGAATAATGACTAATGCATAAAACTTTAATACAATCTGAATTATAATCTACATATGAAACTAAGGTTAGGTCGGTCATGTACCGTAATAGAATAGGTAATCAGCTAGAGTCAAGGATACCTAGAATGAGTTAACAATTCCCACATATTGAGATAACATTCTGCAAGTACCTAATAAACATACACATAACCATATAGTCTTAAGAATAACTAATTGAAATAAAGATAGTTTGATATAACAGAAATGGTTGCAAATAGTACTTGATAATGCAACGATAGCCAAAGATCTTAGATGATTTATGCATCAATATCCGAACATGAATAATAGGTAAGACGATGAAGAAATAATATAACTAATCAATCTAAGAAAAGTAAGATAAAGTTAAGACTTGCTTAGGATTAAGTTATGACTAATGTGGCATATGAAATTATCAATTAATGATCACTGGATCTATCTGTAACTAAGATCAAATGAAAATCAATTTGACCATAGGGATTTTAGCCAAGTAACGCTTTTATGATTACGGCTCAAGAGACAGCCGTGTAGGAATATGTTGAATGATTTAAGATTGAGACTATACACTTTGAGAGTATCACTAACCTGAGATGTATCCGATTTGACGAATTGGACAATGGCATGCACTGCAGGTTGCACCACCGGTTTGCCCCATAGAGCGAAATTGGCCATGCGTTATTGACAATTGATAAGATGGCTACACGGAAATGGAATCGATTGCATTGTACTTGGAACAAACAGAATAGTTTTGACTCATCCGGTTCACTCAGGTATGTAAATAGAAGGAGATTAGATGACCTAATGGCAATCAACTAATGCATTTACATCTGTGTAAATATGTGCAATGTGGTATACGAGATAGGCGCACATATCACTTGGTACAACTGATTAATCAATAAAACTGTATTAGTGTAAATTGAACACATCGATAGGACCTTACAACGTAAACAATGCCATGATTCTGACGAGGGTTAAATTAATAGGCCTTGCTTAAATCTGTAAATAATAGACAACTTGTCACAACCATAAGTACTGGTTAAAAATAGTTCATACCAGATTCAAATGGATTACAATATAGAGTTAGATATTGCAAAAGTAAACAAGTAATTATAACCAAATGTATTAGTATAAACATAAACTCAGATGTAAAATGAAGGTCGATCTACAGTTCGAATATCACAGCGAAATTAATTGTATCATTTAATCAAATTATGTTGCATCCAATATCTAAAAATTTAAAGTTGATGTGTAAAAGTTCACACAATTCGTCATCGATATGCATATATTATAAAGTTCAATATGAGATATGAACTTAAGACTTTGAATCTAGGAGGATCAAGTATTGAGTAACCATAACATAGGCACTATTGCTATAGAAATATAATCTTTACTAATAGACTGTTTTAACCAGTCAAAAATCTCCATCTTGAATTAATAATAATTTCATCCAAGACTATTTATGTGAGATCACGATTTCTTGAATAGGACTATTGGTCTACATGTACGAGCAAGGTTGAATTTACGTTCCTAAGCCATAAGGTTTTAAGATACGAGTGAAAGGTTTACTTGAACTAGGTTCAATAAGAATAGGATCTCCACAGACTCTAATTGCGATTCTGAAAGTCGATAGTGGTGGTACTGAATTCGTGTATCGTGTAATTGTAGGCCATATAGGTGGTGCATTGAGTTTTTCACGGAAATTCTAACTAAAGGGAATGGATATCCGAATGTGGAAAGGGAATATGCAAGACGATGAAAATGTATGTGAAATGAACGGAGATTGGAGTTATTTCATCAGGTCGTTGAAGTGCGAAAAATTGCAGCAGTGAGATTCTGTTTCGGCTGCTTAGGTGCTATTAGGTCCGTTAGGATGTTTGTTCATCTGAAGTTGTATGTGAATCTGAAAAGGATTCCTGAGTTGTTCGAATGCTTAGTTAGGGTATTCAATTTCCATGAGGTTATCGAACTATTCGAGGAAGCGCTGCAGTATTGGGTTTTTCATGATTACCTGAATTGGATTGGTTCCCACTTGTTGGATGGTATTTGACATACAATTAGGCATATGTAATAAGTGACGATCAAAAACTTATTGGATTATTAATTTTTGAGGATAAATGTTATGTTACTCATGTTTGATCATTATATCATGGTGGCATTCTCCAATTGCATTTAATGGTTCACTTAGGGTAAATTACAATTAATTAAAGCTAAAAGTAAGATGTATGTACTCATAGCAGATTTACTAAAATTAAGGGCATTCAATTAGCAGTTTTAGTAATCGTGAGTTCGACTAAAATACTCAAGAGTTATCTTAATTGGAATGTATAACCGGACTGTATCCGTAGCTTGTATGGATTCGAGCATTGTCAGTTGATTTATAGAGACATATTTTGTATTCAAACTACAGTTTTTCGAGGAGAGACCTGAGTCACAATAATTGAAACAGTGGATGTATCGGATTCAGGAAAAGTTTAATTGGCAAAATTTATGTAATGACGAGTTACCGCTTAGAGGTGTATTACTTGGTCACGCCAAGTGTATGCTTGAAGAACCTAGAGGCCCAAAATCCTAAAGATCAGTAAGTGTTAACATGGAAAAGTCCAAAGTATCGTGTTGAAATTAAGTATATGATTACTAGATGATTATAAGGATGTTTATGATAGATGTGGATTGTCTTTGAATACGTTAGCTACCAGATGACCAAGGTTGATGTTGAAAAGGAAACCATTTAATGAAGATTATTCTTAATGTATAAGAATGATGGACATGATAGATGTCAAAAGTTTCAAAGATTTTGAAACGATTTAAGATTTTAGATGAAGCTCGTATGTTAATCTAAGCGAGAGAGAGCGATTATGAGCATTCACGCTTATTCATAGAATGATCATACCCAGGATAATTGATGATGTGTAAACTTCAGTAGTTTAAGTAAGACAAAGTAGTGACATACCATGCGATCTCGTGACGATCCTCATAGAGGCACTGAAATTACCCTGGGTCGATCAGCCAATTGGAATAAATAGCTAATCGATAGCTTTAGCCCTTTAGAATATTTGGAGAACTATTTTGTATAAATCGGATGAGAATGCACATGAATGTAGTTGAAACGGATCCATCTGAAGAACGTCGTTAAGTCCACATCAGTTGGGATATAATCGAAGGATGGTACCTCAATGAGTTCTTGAGGCACAGAGATGGCTTAATTTTAGGTGATCGAAATTGGACTAGTCGGATTCTATATGGTACCGCGTAGCAAGGTTCTAATTGGTGGCCGAAAGGTACGAAGTTGTATTATTAGAATCAGTTTGTAACAGCACTTGGCTATATATGAATATCGATGCAGAAGTTATCGGATTTTATGAATTCCAAGATCTGAAGTCGATTCGTTAGATCAATTTAAGGATAGCATAGTCATAGAGAATGGGTACATACGAATGATGGAGTTGAAGTCTAATTGTATATGATATGGTTTAATCGAGGATTATATTTGACCATAGAATTTGGAGTATTGTGTATTTAAGTGAGAAGACTTGATATCGACAATGGATTATCCATTGATTGAAGGCAAGTCTTCTATCGATACATGTAATATCAATATCTTATGATCCGTAGAGATAGCATGATGTGATTTAAAGAGTGGATATCTGCAAGAGAAGCGAAATAGTGGTGGTGTGCCAAGTTCAAAAGACTGTGAGAGGTCCACACGAAAGTTTTGGGTAATGTCGATCTTGGGTGTTACATGAGGTAAGTAAGCACCCATTAGCATCGCTATTCAAACTCTGATTTTGACTTGTGCCAAGATTTACGAATGGGAAGTCGATGAGAAAGTCGATCACTATGACATTTGATGTTCGATTGACCTCTCTAAGTCCAAAATAGATAAGAAGGATCCTCGATACTGGAGTGATTCTGACCTACGTGACTATAGAGATCGACCATTATTACCCTAAGAGGATGGATTACTGCACTTTGCTAATCAAAGGGTTAGACTAAGGTTTATTGTGGCAGAGATAGTGATGGTTGACGAGTGACCAATGTGATAGTCTTAACAAGAAGATCCTAGATTGTACGGCCGAGGTTTTGAAGCAAGAATGAGTTAGAGTGTCGGTTTAATTTAGATAGGTCAAAGGATGTTCATCAATCCAGCGTGATGCAAAAGAGTTATTGAGATGTTAGAGGAAGGAGAGGTATAGTAGTATTTGCCACTTGAGGCTGGAAGAGTTTTTCCATAGATGATTCGGAATACAAGAATAGTCTTCGTAAGCTTTGAAGATGGAACATTGAGGGCTTTATGGTAGAGAAGTGATGTCGTACACCATACAATCCTTTGAAGCAAGTTGGGTGACAGCAAATGTTAGGACGTTAGAAGCAGGAGATAAGATGAATGTTAAGATTGATTCGACGCTCGTTGAAGAAGCTTGATAGGCAAGTCTTATGCCGTTAAGCGAGGTACTATTTTCAGATGTTTTGCTTCCTGGATGACCGATCTTTTAAAGAAGTCTCGCCATAGGTAGATCAAGGTAAAGATTTGGGATGAAAAGTTTGAGCCCAAGGTTCATTCTCAAGTGTTTAAGGTCTTACGTTGCAAGCATGGGATTCCATAGCCTTCACTTAATTGCGCATGAGTTTGTAATCCTAAGATATCACGAGTGTCAAATGGTTCCATGATTAGACGATATCGCATTTTGATCCATCGCATGTCATGGCAAGAGGATTAAGCAGTCCAGTTGGATGGAAGCAGAGCACACTTCGTGCCAATCCTAGATTCGAGATTAAAAGTTTTATGTAATTGTAAGTCGGTTCGCTTTAATGATATCTGGGTCTTAAATTAGGATACTTCAGAGCGGATCCAGAAGCTGACGTGGAACAGGAGCCCAATGTTAAATGAGACAGGATACCCTCAATCTATTTAAGAATCGTACGTAATTTTGAGGATAAGTTCACTTTTTTAAGAAAGGTAGAATTTAACATCCACAAAATACATTAGAATATGATTTATTATTGTGATTGGCTTGGGTCATAATTTTGTCGATGCATACGTCTAATGTTGAAGGTCTTGATTTCTATATTGGAAGTTGGATAGCATCTGTTAGACATGTGGTTTATCTCACCTACATAAATGAGTGGTTAAGTTTGAAGCTGACATCTTAAGTTCAAGGATTAAGTGTTACAAGGTCTAAAGTCACATGAGTAAGTTAGTGAGCAAGTGAATAAGGATTGATTGTACAAGGTTCTTCAGGGAAGTTAGTTTGAGCAGCATAACGGAATCAGTCATTATTAGAGTTGATTTTACGATGTTCTGTTCATCTTAGCATTTTTTGGTCAACTTTATGTCAATGGTACAATAGAGGGAATTGTAGGCTTTCAAGATTTAATGTGGAAGTTGATTATTGGTTGAGATTAAAGGAAATGTTCATTGAAATTGGAGAGCTATGAATCTTAAAGGTTATCGGGAACGGATATGGTGATGACATAAGAAGCTCAATGGTGTATTCAGGAAGATGTTTCTTAGGGAGAAGTATTCGGCCACCAAAAAAGTAGAATGCATTATGATGTGTAAATGGCTGTGCGGCTAAAGGTGACCAATTGATGAAAGTGAAGTTCAGGGGAAGTGGATAATTTTAGTTGTTTAGTGCATCTACTCTTACGCATTTGTTTTTGTGCTCCAAAAGCCTACTATTCCTGGGTGAATATCATTCTCTGCAATTTTGTGCAGGAATTTGTTTGAGTTTAGCCTATTCTTGTTTGAACTCAAAATTCGATTATTTTCTGCTCTCATCGCTTCAGCTCTTGAAACTCGACAACTTCATCGTGAGCATAAGTTTGGCACTTAAGATCTTTTGGCTAAATGTGATATTTGGACTTAGAACACTCCATCTTTCCATATCTTCTAGTTCTTCTTTGATAGTTGGTATGACATATATCACATTTTCTGTATTACGAACTCTCTTGGAAGCTTTTCCAGTCAATCGTAGACATTCCATTGGATGCAATTGTTCATGTGGTACTCAAAGTTAAAACATCTTGTGACTTATATCATCACATTTTATTTCTTGCTCTTTTATGGTTCCCATAGACGAATCTTCTCTCTCTTTGGCGAATATGTTTTGGCCCAATATATACATCAAGGTTAGGCATTCATTTAAGGTTTTCTATCATCGGTTTTGGAAAAGGGTAAGTTGTTCATGGCCGCTTTTCCTGTCTATTTCTTCTATTTTCTATGTCATTTTTCTTGTGACAAAGCACGAACCTATGGAGCATTTGTTGCAAGGTTCTAACCATTCTTGAACCGATTTAACTTTTAGGCTCTCAGTCCTTTGAATGCAAGTCATATCTAAGCCTCGTATCTTTGTCCTCGTTGGGACAAGGTGATCTATGCGTAGACCATCGACTCTTTGGAAGTTAGTTCTAGTCATTGGTGCTAAAGGTGTGTACCTTACACACTTTATAACTCTAAGTATATGTATTTATATTATTTGAATTTACTAATCATATTATCAAAGTGTGGAAAACTGATGAGATCTTGATATGATACCATGTATGGTATGAATGAGGGATTCGGTAAGTCCGCTTCGATATGTTGTTAATACATGTGGATTGAAAACATGATCTACGATTTATGATATATCTTATGTGAATTCATAATAAAATATATTGACATGATTTGTCTTTCTATTGCATTGGTATGCGGCAATATGAGAGGAGGGGAAGATTGATATCGTGTCTTGACACCGTGAGGTTTGGTACCTCCAAGTGATTTGGATCACATTCGTAGTCTCTGGACACGGAGGTTTGGCACCTCATAGTGACTTCGTCCACGTGGTTTCACACCACCGTGGGTTGGCCCCATTTTTGAGATATGGGTCGCCGCCATGGATTTGGTATCACACGGGTTGGCCCCCGATGGATTATTCGTGACTTTGGTCACCAGTGATTTGGTATCACATATATTTTGTGCATCTTTGGGTAAAGGGTTTGGCACTCACCAAAGGGTTTGGTACCACACGGGTAGAAAAGGAGTTATGGATGGTTAGGTTGGGTGCATTATACATATATGTTGCTTTGCTTATAATTTGTGTAAGAATGTGATATTTACCTCGAGAGAGGTTTGATTATGCATAGTCTTTGGTAGACTCACTCTTCTCCTTACTTTTTCGTGTGTATAAAATTCGAGGATGAGGAGCCGATGAACTCTAGCAGGCCATGCAATCAAATCCATTGATCTTTTCATGAACTTCGATTTAGGGGTACTTTAGTTTATTTTAATTTGGTTTTTGTTTTATTTTGGGTATTGTAATAAGCGTCTGCTTCTTATTATGTTTTGGCATTATTATCATATGTTTTAGATTTGATTTAAATTTGGCTTACAAATTACATGTTTGATATAATAATTTGAGCATACAAGTTTCTCTAATCACTACTACGCATAGGTTTTCTTGACAAACGTTACCATCGGTGTAATTTAACCATAATCTTGATATTTTATCTTTTAATGAATCTTAAGTGTTTTTGATAACTCTACGCTTTTTCCAAATACTGTAAGTTTTGCAAATTATCAATTAGCAACGGTTTCTCAACTAATCGCTTGAGTTTCTTTATAATAAATTATAAAAGTTTTCTAATCTATGGACATGTAACTACAGATTTAATTAGATAATCTTCAAGTAAATTATCGACTTTCTTAACGATTAATGATACACTGCTTTCTATAAAAATAAAATTTTCAATGATTGTTTTTCACTATAAATTAATTGTTATCTCGATTTTCTTCAAAATGTTTTACTCTATGGATACTAGCATTCTCATGGCGATTGCACGGGGTTTGGGTGTTACACATAGGGACTTCTGATTGAACAAAGATGGCGTTTGTGCTTTTCCTTAAGATGCAGTCCAAATCGTCCATAATCCTCTCGATCGCCTCTAACCAAGATTCGCTACATTCGAGCTACTCCAGATACTCCCTAAAATCTCACCCATTTGGTCTAAGTCTCTCAACTACGACTTTCGAGCCCCATTTCCCATACTAGCCCCGCTTGTTCTTGAAATTCCATTCCTCTCTAAATTCAGGTGGAGCTTCATTTTGGAACCTTGACCAGGATCTAGCTGGTTCAACACCATTCTGCCTTCTAGCATCCACGCGACCACGTCCCCTAGAACTCATGTCTACTACGTGTCTTATCTGTTTTACTAAAAAGTTTTATGTATTGAGTCTTTTCACTTCTTGTTTAAAGAAAGTTTTATGCATGTAGATTTATTCGATGGTTTTTCCAGTAGAAGTACACATATACCTAGGGTCCATGTCTCTAAAGTATAGTTTCTGACTTATCACTTAAAATATCATACATTCACATCAATTTATCGACAAAAGAACTTACCGATGGACTGGCGAGAACTCGAAAGTGCCATGCTTCTATAAAACCATTTTAACTAAAGAAAATTTTCAAAAAAAAATCATTTGGGCCAAATTTTGAAAACGTTGGGCTTTAAAACCCAAGGCCGAGAGTTTAAAACTCCTCGAACTAAGTTGAAACACCTCAAACCGCCCATAACCCTAACCGGATCGGTATGTTCCTCGAGTAAAAGTTTAAATAAATTTCGTATTGTTTTATAAGAAAATATAAAAGTTTCAGATACAATGAATCTACTTAGTAATCATATTATAAATGATGTTTATATAGTTGGTGTCTCATTAAAGCGTTATCTTTAAAAGAAAGGTTTGAGTTAAAAGAAAACCAAATTTAATGAAAAACTTATTATTATTATAAAACCATAGGTGTTTAGATGTCAAAATTATTTAAGTTATTTTTGAAATCATTTAAATTATTTAGTAGATATTTGATCGTAGCGATTAAAATCTAAAACGAAAAAAATTAACATTCTATAGCGGCCTTATTACAAATAACATAACCCAAAATAAATCCTAAATAATAAAAATAAACTTAGTAGGTTTAATTAAAAGACACCAAATACTTAGTTGAGCAATGGCCACACGTAGTCCTCATGACCCAATCCATCACGCTAAGAGTCACCTAAAATATATCCCATAAAATGGTGATCAATGACTCAATGTGTCACATAACACTAAAAGCCCAATCGATCATAGCTATTAAGCCCATTTAAGACATATTTAGCCATAAGCCCATTTTTATCAAATCGATAAAATCAATTAAATCACATGTATATATATATGAAATGCAATCCGAGCCCACTTAAAATCCATCCGCTACACACCACTCCTACCAATCACACCGTGGGGATTACTAAATCGACCTTCCATCTCCTACACACATCGAAGGCGATCTGGTACAACATCAACATCGCCTTTATAATTTTGTGGCATGGCCACGAGATAATTGTGATCAAGTCACCGGATTCATAATATGTGACCAAGTCACCAGATTCATAATATGTGACCAAATCACAGATTCATATAATGTGACCGAAGTCAAGGATAATGTGGTAAAAACCACGTAACACTTCCCTCTATCAATATCACCCATATGCCCATGCACATACATATTATTGATTTTATGCAATATACCCCAAATTCATAAGAGTCATGCTTATTTCATATTTATGCTTATAGCATTATTAACAAGTAATGGGGTAAACATAACGAATATCGTGTACCAATTGAATGGTACTCAGCAACCATTATTATACATATTTTCATACAAATCATTATTATTTTAGATCTATGAGAAATTTAGTATAATGTTACACACCTTATAAATGAGAACGTACCTTCCCTGCCATACACCTAATTATTTATCACACTTGATTAGAACACACTACTACTTATAAATCTATACTATTGATGAATAATCTAATTCCTTACCCTGAATCTTAGACAACTTATATGTGATTTTCTCCAATAGATGGATCAAAATCGATGACCAACCACGAACAAATAGATGGCTCGTGTATGCATACGACTTCAAATAATCGACTTCGTTGGCGAGGGTCCACAACTTGGTGGAAAGTCTCGATCCCGATATACCTTCGTTTGAAATTTGAGGGTATAATGTAACCACCCTCTTCCAAACACTTCCTTGCTTTTCGAACCTATTTTGATTTGCCCCAAAATCTTACGTTCACGGGAAAAATGATTGAGCGATAGAGTTCCCTTGATATTTAATTTCCGATGGATCTCTCTTAATCGTTGGATACAAAAGAATCCAAAATCCTCCCGTAATACGAGATGATTCACCTTACTTGAACTATAAAGAGATTCGGTCTTAACAATTAAGAAGAAAAGAAATAGTGATTTTGACTTTAACAAAAGAGAAGAAAGAAAGATGGTGGTTTGGTTTTAACAAAAGAAAAGAAAGAAAGATAAGAGGAGAAGAGAAATGGTAGATTGCTTTAACAAAAGAAAGAAAGAAAGATGGTGGTTTTGGTTTTAACAAAAGAAAAGAAAGAGAATGGTGGTTTAAGATGTTATGATTATGGTGAAAATGGAGGATGGTTTCCTAAGAGAAAGAAGGAGAAAAGAAAAGAGAAAGAGAAAGAAAAAGAAAAAAAAGATGAGAAATGCCCTGGTGCTAGAATGATTTCAAGACTAGAGAGGAAGAAAAGAAATGAAAATGTCTTCTAAGCTTTTTGGTGTTTTGCAAAAGAGGAAAAGAAACTTGAGAGAATAGGCACTTAAACCAAAATGGTGCAAAGAAATGATAGCCAAAACAAAACAAAACTTACACCTATTGCCAAAGACAAATTCGCTAAGAAGAAAAATTTGGAGAAAAGGGAAAAGATGCACAAATTGTTAAGAGTTTGGCCAACTATCACCCCTAATCCCATTACAAAATTCGACCAACTCTCATGCCAACATAATCCCACTTTTTCCTCCTTATTTCTTCCTTATCTTCCCTAATCACTATCACAATTAAACCAACCCCTTAGCCCCTTATGCTGTCTAGATTCATGGTCAAATGGCCATGGGAAAACTTCAAAACATCACCATTCATCAAGCCTTTTGCCCCTTATCCTTCCATAACATCTTGATTCCATACCTTAACTAATAACTTGCCTTTTACCTTTGGTCTACTATCCAAAAATGAAAGAAAAATCCATCCATACAAGATAAGGCTTGACCGACACTATAGGAAAGAGAGCAAAATTAAAATCCTTCCAATTGTTAGCTAAGGATTGAACCTCTCCCTCATGCATTCACCCATGCGCCAACACCACTTTGCCAAATGACTTGTTGTGATTAAAATCTCATGCCAATTTTTCTTAAAACCTATCTTGCTTAGCTCCATCTTGGGACTTAAAAATTAAAATATTTTTCTAGAGCATTCTCTTACATATCAAGTTCTTAAAACTCCCAAAGCATACTCAACTACATATAGGCATGCAACCACACACAATTAATTTAAAATGCATAACCCCTATATTCTAGATATTAAAGCCCATGTCTCGTCGTGTGGCCATTCGTTGTAGAAGCACACAATGTCCCAACCCGTGTCCTTACCAGTGTAACTCTCCGACTTGGGTCACATGGCCACCACATGCCCGTGTGCTAGGCCGTGTGGTCAATTTCTTAAAATTAGGTGCAGATTCACACGGCCAAGACACCGCCTGTTTCTAGGCTATGTGTCACACATTGAGACACACGCCTGTCTCCTGTCCATGTGCCTAATTCGGAGCATTTCGTTTCTCAATTTTAAGACGCAGGGGACACAAGGCCAAACCACATGCCCATGTGCCAGGCCGTGTGTCACACACAGTCTAGACACATGCCCATGTCTACCCGTGTGGACAAAATAAGGCAATTTCTTAGCCTTATTTCTCACCCAAGTTTAACCTTTAACCTACAACAACATTTGCATACATTTGCCAACCAATTCAAGTCATATAAAACAAGAAAACTTCAATATCATGTATAATATAACATCCTTATATATATTCATGTGATTAAACTTTGCTTTTTGTAAAATATTTAAGCTTACCATAATTCAATTAACCATACCAAACACATATATGTTAATTGTGATGTAACCTTATAAAAATGTACCAAAACATACCATCACTAGCCATTCCAATGGCTAGATTACAGACATCCACTTACATGCAAACATTAGTAAAGTTAGCCTATACATGCCATTATACCAAAATAAGTCTACTATTTATACCAAAGCAAGTTGTAGGATAGTGTGAAGAGGCTCTGACTGATCTCCAACCTTTACGAGCTCGAGCACTATAAAGCAGAGGAAATAAAACCTAGTAAGCATTTAATGCTTAGTAAGTTAATATATGAGAATTAAATTTACCAATAACATTTATTAAAATAAGCATTCAATAACATGCTACCTAACAATTGGCACTTTGCCTAATCACATACACTCAATTAAGCAAGTTAGTCACATAATTCGCATGTACATCAAATAAAACTGGATGAGCTCATCATGCTACAAACTTTCAAGTATTTCAGGAGTATTCAAGACATAATTCTTTTAATTTCATAATTTCTCATGTCAAGAATTTATTCCGTTGAATAATTGAAATATCGATGGATACTCAGGTACTATACACAAGGTATACAAATCAATGATCCATGAATTCATGTTCGGAGGTACCCGTTAGGGCACATAATTAGGAGCACATCTCGAGCCACGTTCGGGATGCTCGGATGAGCCATGTAACACAACACTTATCCAGGCTAAAGCAGAAACTCATAAGAGTTTTAATCGGGAGCTCATAAAGCTTTACGGTAACTCCAAAGAGTTATTATGAAGGAGCACCGATAAGGTAACGAGAGTTCAAGCGAGCCATGTCGGAAGCTCATAAGAGCCTATATCAGGACGCTTCATGAAGAGTTTCGTTGTGTTCCAATAAATCTTTGGATCACAACCAATCAAATCGTGTAACAAGGCGATCACAAAAGAGCAGCGTAGTGTGAACACATGCGAATCACTACCGATCAGATGCTCGCAGAACTATATAACGGGAAGCTCGAGAGGCTTATAACGAAATGCTCGTAGGAGCTTTGGTGTGTCGCAACACATGCAAGACCACAACAAATTCAGAAATCTTATATCCATCAAATTTCAATAATCAAGCGGGATTTAATATTTATCGAGCTTTTTGAATATGTAACCAATTTCATATATTTGACATTTATATAATTCACATACACAACATTTAATTCAAGCATATAAATATACACATTTAGTTACACGAACTTACCTCGACACTTGTTCGTATATAAAAGTCTACTAATCCTACACTTTTCTTTTCCTCATTCTAACTTTAAATTTAAGTTATCGGATTTATATAAATGAATTTAATCATCAATTTAATACAATTCATATTCAATTGGATTCAATTTACACCCTAGACAAATTATTATTTTGCCCCTATACTTTTTATAAATTCCAATTTAGTCCTAGGCTCGAAAAATGAAATTCATGTAATTTAATCATTATTCCAAGCCTAACCAAATTTTATGTGTTACAATAATAGCCCAAGAATATCACAAAATTAGAATTTTTCCATGGGTTTTATCACTTTTCAATTTAGTCCCTAAATTACAATTTTATCAAAATTCTATTTGTAAAAGTTGTTTATCTATTAACAACCTTTATTTTCTACCATAAAATTAAAAATTTCAGCATATTCATCCATGGAAAAACTTTGATACTTTTTAACTTTACAAATTAATCCCCAAAATATATAGATTAAGCTATTCCAATCTCAAAAATATAAAATTACTAAAAGCGGACAATGATACTTACCCAATTAAGCCAGAAAGCTTGCTTTCTTTCCTAGGGTTTCCATAAAATTTTGGGGATGAAGATGATAATAATAATATGATATTTTTAAATTATTTATCATCTTTTAATTATTTTTATTTCCAATTTAGTACTTACCCTTTTCTAATTTTTCCATGGATGATTCATCAAAATATCTACTAACTTTTCTTTAATGGTCTAATTACCATATAAGGACCTCTTATTTTGAATTCCATAGCTCTTTGATCCTTCTAGCTACTAGAATTTAACTTTTCATTTTATGCAATTTGGTCCTTTCCATAATTAAACACATAATCGATAAAAAAATTAATCGTAATTTTCATACATCCTTCCTATCATAATGCGAGACCATGAAATGGCATTAAAATAAATTTTCTTTTTAACTTCGAATTTGTGGTCCCAAAACCACTATTTCGATTTAATTGAAAATAGGTTGTTACATGAAATTTGCATAGATTATAAATAAAAAGGTGCTAAAAATTATATAATTTAGACATATCAATCTTTCACTAATCTAACAAGTCAGAAGAACTACTTATCTCTCGACTTCATAGTCCATATTGGTTCGGGGCTAAGGTGTTCACAGATAGGCCATACCAATTTTGGGTTAATTCTACCTAAATGACTTTCTAGGGTCGTCAAGCCTAGGGTTTAAGTTCATCCTCTCCCAAACAGCTAACCCACTAAGAAAACACTACATAGCAATTAATTAATCACACCTCCACTCACTAATCCCCCCATAAAAGGATTAGTTCCTTGTGGAACTCATGAACATAATAATCTTGATAATAAAGATAAGCATGAATAATGAATCAAGAGAAAGGTTCAAAAGAATCTTGAATTGAATTGATTGAAGCACAGATATCCACAATAGTTTGATCATGGTTCAACTCGCATTCTCAGATGAACATGAAATAGAAAATAACGAAATAAACCTAAAGCCTAAAAGAAAGAAAAAACTAAAGACTAAATTTACAAAGAAAAAATTAGAATGTAAAAGTTGTCTTTAAAGAAGTGTTTTAAGAGCTTATTTATAGAGTTAGTGTAACACACCTTACCGTATTCGATGCGAAGCAGTCGAGGCATTCTGGGACTTAAACACAAGCGAACATAAAATTTTAAGCCATAAATTTGGCACCAAATTAAAATTTTTAACAATCAATCATATCGTCCCTAAAACGAGCCTACGAGGCCTAAAACATGCATTAGGAGTGGTTTGGGACTAAACAGAACATTAGAAAATTTTACAACACTTAGAAAATTTTCACTAAACCATGTAACTCTCTTTTGTCACCCAAGAGCAAATTGAAGTCACACACTAGGGCACAGCCCATGTCCCGGTAGTGATCTTCACACGTTGAGACACACACCGTGTGCTCAATTCGAGCATTATATTTTGCAACAATTTAGGTGCGAGGGACACAGGCGGATCACACACCCATGGGGTTGCAGTGTGGCACACACTGCCTAGACACATGCCCATGTGTCTACCTGTGGACAAAAAACAAGGATATTTTCCAAGCCATTTTGCAACCCTCACTTGCACATCTACACAACATCACGTGGCACAAAGTCAAGCATGTAAGAGCAACCAAACAATCACAACAAGACAATAACATGTCAATTTCATACCATCATAACATGTGATAAGAAATTTACCCTAACTTTGGCAATGGTAGACAGACGTGTAGACCATCCATGTGCGACACTGCCTTGATGGGTCTAAAACCACTCTAAATACTACTACAAATCATGGAACTTAAACACAAAACCACCCTTAATTACGGTGTTCAAGAAACACACACGAAAATGTGCTTCAAGCACCAAAGATCGACTAATAGCCTCTATTCTATCGACATGAAAACTCAATTTCACAACATACTAAACCTATAAGAACTTGATGAAACCAAATATAAAAGAATCAAGGAACCAATGTAAAACTCAACAAAATGAAACTTACACTCACCCGATTCAACACTTGAACAAATGAAAATCAAGAGGAGAGATGAAACCTTTGAGGAGTAGCAATTAACAATTATGTTGACACCAATGTGATGCCATAAAATAATAGAATTTTGGAGTATAGTAGCGATGAATAAAAAAGAAACAATAAAGAAATTGTAAGACCGTAAAATAATGCCAAAATTCACCTTTACTAAACTTGGCATATAACGATTATCTCGTAAAATTTGTAAGACCGTTCTCAAATGCTAAGCATGTTCGTTTTCATCACGAGAGTAAATCAATATATCATCAATGAAGACTACAACAAAGTTATCCAAATATGGTGAAAGATGCGATTCATTAAATCCATAAACACAAGAAGGGCATTTGTTAAACCAAAAGGCATCACTAAAAATTCATAGTGACCATACCTTGTCGAAATGCGTTTTAAGACGTCAATCTTTGATTCTCAACTAATAATAATTTAACCTCAAGACTATCTTGGAAAACACGGTGGCTCCCTTCAATTGGTCAAACAAATCATCAATCCTTGGCAATGGGTACTTGTTCTTTACGTTACCTTATTAAGCTACCGATAATCTATATATAACCTCATGGAACCATCTTTCTTTTCAAAAATAATAGGAGCTCCCACGAAGAATAACTCGATCTTGCAAAACCTTTATCCACAACTCTTGTAGCGAGTCTTCAAATTTTTAACTCGGTTAGAGCTATCATGTACGACAATCGAAATAAGCGACGATAGAGCTAACTCAATTCCAAATTCAATCTCTCTAACCGAGGTAACCCAGCAATTCTTCCAAAAATACATCCGGTACTCACATACTATTAGCACTAATTCAATTCTTAACTTCGGCTCTTTGGAATTCATCACAAAGGTAAGATAAGCTTCAGATCCCTTTCTTACATATTTTTGGGTAGACATATGAGAAATCACTACATGCAATCATCTGTTCATCGATTCAACGAAGACATATGAGAAATCACTACATGCAATCAATCTGTTCATCCGATTCAACACGAAGAATATCCCCATTTTCACATTTTAACTCAATAAATTTCCTTCCACAATTTACTATCACATCATGAGTAGTTAACCAACCCATACCAAGAATTACATCAATTCATCAAATGGAAATAGCATGAGATTTGCCGAAAATAATGACCTCTAATCATCAAAGGGCAATCTTTGCATACTTTATCAACTAACACACATTTGCCTAGGGATCGACACCTTTATCACAAATTATGTAGACTCTGAGCATTTTCATACTAGATACTAATTTCATACAAACATATGAGTGGGTAGATCTCGGATCAATTAAAGCAATAACATCGAGTATCATAGAGAAAATTCCGTGATCACCTCGGGATGATGCTCTTCGAGGCCTGAATGGCATAAGTCCTCCATGCACTCTACCTCGGACCTTCGACACTCTCTAGATGTATTCTTACTACTGTCCATTTCCTAAATTTCTCGTGGCCTCCCTCTAGACAAGTATTTCCTAATCTTGCACTTGAAATTTCTCCTTTTCAACCATCTCGAGGCAATCTCTAATAAAATGATCCGGATCCACAATTAAAACAAGCTCTCTCATTTTCTCGGATTCAGGGATGACGTCACCCTACTCTGTGGACATTGTCTACTTGGTCGAGCGTTATCAACAAGAGCAATTGAAGTGGTCGATCTTTAGAACCCAAAATCTGTTACTCTACTTATTTGAAAACCCACTAAATTGATAGTGATCGAGTAGTGAACTCTCTTGATTTCTTGGATGAGGATAGAAATGACTTGCCCAATTATCTCTTCTTGAGTCATGGGGCTCAATTTCACCTTTCTTTTCTCTTTGGCCAACTCCTCGGCCTTCCAAGCTCTATCTACTAACACAACAAACTTCTTTAATTCTAGGACACCAACAAACAATCGGATATCCTCATTTAACCCGTCCTCAAACCTTTTGCACATAATGGCTTGGTGGATACACACTCGAGTGTATCTTAGTCTTACAAACTCACCATATTCGACTGTCATTTGACCTTGCTTTAGCTCAAGGAATTCATTTCTTTTGTCGATAAACCTTTGGCTAATATACTTCTTTGAACTCTTCTTGAAAAATTCCCAATTAACTTTCTCCTTGGTACTACTGCACAAGGGTGTTCCACCACGTAAGTGAATCTCTTAAGGAGACACAACACATTTCATGCACTATTAGGGTGCAAGTCGGTTCATCAAATACCCGATGGTATTTTCAAGCTAAAATTCTACCCTTCCGAATCATCATCTTTATTAGCTTGAAATTCCTCACTCCTTATTTTGGATTCTATCAATAGGGGCCTTTACCTTCTTCTACTTCTACAACTTAGGAGAAGGGGTGAGGAATAGGTGGGGTGGAGGGTTGGTGTTCAAAGTTAACGAACTCCGATACGCATTCATCATGTGGAGAAAGCTCCTAGTCTCTTCCTCTCCTCTTTGACTCACAATGTTGGTCTATTCTCATTTTCATCGACCAGTCCCTTGGGCGGAGACATTATTCTACATCATCCGCCACTTCTCTTTCGGGATCCATTTGCTATATAAAACATAATTTAAGTTGTCGAGTCGTCACACTATCATTATATAAATACTCATACGTATGGTATGTATAGTTAGACTCGTGCTTACCTACGTTAGTCGAGAATTGACTAAATCGTAGCTCGATACCACTAAATTAACACCCTTACCCTAATCGACGCGAAACGGATGCGAGGCATTACCAAACTTAACATACATCATCATACAGATCGGGCTATAAATTTTCATTCCAACTTAAAACTTTTCATTTGAAATCATAACGTCCCTATTATAGGTATCGAGACCCAAAACATGCACATGGAGTAGTTAGGGACTAAATCAAAACTTACGAGCACTTAGAAAATTTACGCTCAAAAATAGGCCACACTCCGTATGGAAAAGAACACGCTTCGTGTAGGGCGGCGTGTAGTCACACACGCCCATGTTCCTAGCCGTGTGGATTTTATTTTCATTTCAAACCTACAGGGGTTTTCACACGGCTTGGCACAGCCGATATATGGCTCGTGTCCTCACACTGCCATGACACGCCGTGTCTTCACCCGTGTGTGAAAACCTTGACATTCTATTTATGACGTCAGCAAACCTCTAGGGTCACACGGCCTAGATGCCTACCCATATGGACAATTATAAGGCTATTTACCAAGCCAATTGCCACCCTGAAAAGCAACCACACTTATACCACTTCAATGCAACATGCATAATCACAATAAGGCACCTCTAATATCCAAAATCTAGACATCCAGACCTTAATTCTACACTACATTAATCATGTATATACTTTGCTCATTGCTCATCCAATTGCACAAGCTTGCACTTCATGAATCTCAGCATCATTGAATAGATATAACTTAACTAGTATTGGCCAATTCCAATGACCATTTACAAAATGAATTAAGTAACGCTAATAGCCAACATCTTGGCTAACCAATATGACATATAACAAAATAACCAAGTTTCTATACATGCCATACCCTAAATAATCAAACTTTACTATACCAAAAGAATAACTTGATAGTGTGAATCAAGCTCCAACGTCCTACGATCCCCGAGCTAGCTTGGCGATACTACAAGGAAAGGGGAAAAGAGAGGGAGTAAGCATAAAGCTTAGTAAGTTTGCATGTAATAGTTAACAACATAAAATCTTATGATACATTCATACTTTACTTTAAGTAATAACACAAGTTCTCATGCACATTGACATAGCTTACTCATGCTTACTCTTACCAATCACATATCACATATCGGAGTTATTTCTCATGAGTATCTCATAAGTACCTATATCACTTCATCACATAACTTTAGCACTTTTATCATCTCAACATAAAATTAGCTCTTTACCATCTTTAACATAAACTTAGCTCTTTATCCATTGAACCACTTAGAATATCGAAAGATACCCGTAATTGTCACACACATAGTAAGATGCCAATGCCATATCCTAGATATGGTTTTACATGGGTTCACATGTCGATGGCAATTTCATATCCCAAATATGGTCTTACACGGATCTCATATTGTTGTCGACGCCATATCCTAGATATGGTCTTATACGGATCGTATATCGATGCCATGTCCCGAATGGTCTTACACGATTTTCTTATTCGATACCAATGCCATATCCTAGATATGGTCTTATACAAGATCTCAATTCTGTCGAGGCCATATCCTGAATGGTCTTATATGGGACCTCATAAATCTCATGTCTTGACAAGGGTATCGTTCATTTCCTAAGGTTCAACCAAGATTTCAACATCATAATTCTTCATCATTTTCTCATGAAACATCATTGGTCAATTTAATAAAAATAATATACATCTTTACAAAATGTCAAGCATTTTAAAACATAATAACATGATGTTGAATTATTACACACAAACTTTCCTCGGTACCAAAATATGTGTAGTTATATAATTTAGTCCACCACCTTGTTCTTTCCTCGATTTAGGTCTGGACTTCGTGTTTCTTGATCTATAATAACAATTTCACTTATTTAATGATCACATTAACTAAAATAACTCATGAATCATACTTTGGAAAAATTACAATTTTGGCCCTAAACTTTCACATATTTACAAAATGGTCCCTAGGTTCGTATAATGAAATATACCCATTTCTTTGGTTACCCAAGCCTAGCCGAACATTTATTGAGCTTATAACAGCTCACACTTTCCTTCAAAACTGATTTTTACTACACATTTTACCATCTTTATAAATAGGTCCTTTTTATGTGTTTTCCACGAAAATCACTTAGAAAAAGATGTTTATCACACATCAAACTTTCATATTCTTTCATTAAACATGAAAATACATGCATGTCATACATGGGTAAATTTTTAACATGACCTCTAGCTTAAAATATAGCTAGAAATAGCTAAATCGAGCTATGAGAATCAAAAAAATATGAAGAACATTAAAAACGAGGCTAGGATGCACTTACTTAGAGCTTGAAAATGAACAAAACCCTAGCTATGGATTCTCCTCAAAATTTCGGCACTTAGGAAGAGGATGGACATCCATTTTTTACTTCTTTTTCCCTTTTTATTAATTTATTAACCATATGACCAAAATTCCCTTAAGGCCCTTCCTTGAGATTTTTCCGTCCCATGTCCATTTTTGTCCATCTTGACATATTATGGTCTAATTTCCAAATAAGGACCTCTAATAATTTTTTAATGCTATTTCATACTTGAATCTTCTAAAATCTTATATTTTTCAATCTTTGCAATTTAGTCCTAATGAATAAATTGATTACTAATTTATGAAATTTCTTCATGAATTTTTCACACATCATGCAAACGCATATAGACCTCATAAAAACCATAAAACACATATTTCTACTTTGAATTTGTGGCCTCACAACCACTATTCTGATTAAGCCCTAAATCGGGCTGTTATAATTCTCCCCCTTAGGGATTTTTGTCCCCGAAAATCTTACCAGTAAAAAGGTTGGGATATTGGTTTCTCATAGCCTCCTCGGGCTCCCATTTAGCCTCTTCTACTGCATGTCTTTTCCATAATATTTTCACAAGAGTTATACTTTTATTTCTTAACTGTTTGACTTCTCGTGCCAAAATCTTAATCGGCTCTTCACAAGTCATGTCCGTTGAATTTCTACCTCTTTTGGTACAATCACATGTGAAGTCGATCGTAGAAGCGTAACATGAACCGTGGAACACAGATGAATCTTTTCCAACTCGATGGCAAAGCCAAGCGATATGCTACTAGTCCTACTCCTCAATAATCTCACACGGTCTAATAAAGCGCGACTCAATTTACCTTTCAAGCCAAATCGAGAACTTTCTTCCATGGCGACACTTTTAAAAATACCTTATCACCAACTTGAAACTCAATCTCTTTCCGTTTCAAATCGCGTTAGACTTTTGTCTATTAGAAATAGCTTTTAAACAATCACGTTTTACTTTTACTTTCTCTTCTATTTCTCTGACCAAATCAAACCCGTGAATCTGATTTTCTCTGAGTTTTGTCCAATACAAGGGCGTTCGGCATTTACGCCCATATAATGCCTCATAAGGCGCCATTTTCAAGCTTGACTAAAAATTGTTATTGTAGGCAAATTCCACCAATGGTAAGTACGTTTCCCAATTACCTAGAAATTTTAAAATACAACATCGAGCATGTATTCAAGTATCAGTATTATCCTTCCGATCTATCCATGGTTTTGGATGGAAATATGTACTAAAATTCAATTTTGTGCCCGGCTTCTTGTAACTTTTTCCAAAATCGTGATGTAAATCACGGATCTCTATCAAAAATAATCGACAACAGTCTCTGTAATCTCACAATTTCGACATATAAATTTGCCAAATTTTCAAGCGAATAGTCAATGCGCATCGTTATAAAGTGAGCCGAATTTGTGAGCCAATCAACCACAACCCATGTAACATCTTTTTTTCGGTGTCAGCAGCAAACCCTTACAAAATCCATAGAATCGGTTCCATTTCAACTCGGGAACCATAATAGGTGAAGTAGACTGAAGGTACTTGATGTTCATCTTTCACTTGCGACAAATCAAGTATCTCGATACAAACTCAAAATATCTTTCTTCATACTTGGCCACTAATACCATTTCTTCATACTTGGCCACCAATACCATTTCTTCAAGTCATTATACATTTTTTACTACCGGTGTACAAATAAACATCCGTTATGTGCTTCGTGCAAAACTTTTGAATAAGTTCACCATCTCAAGGTACAATACCGTCCTCGGAACATCAAACATCCATCAAAATTAACTGAAAGTCGATTCCACACCGATTCACATTGAACTCTCTTAGCTCAGTAAATCACTCGCCTTCTAAAATTCTCAATTCTCTTGGAGAAACATCGGTCTAGCTTTCAACTCACTAGAATAGACTTATCATCGACAAAGCTATTCTGTATTCATGGCTCTCAATGCAAACAAGGATTTCCTACTCAAGGCATCGGTGACCACGTTCGCCTTTCCGGATGGTAGTCAATCACTAGCTTGTAATCCTTTATCAACTCTAACCATCTTTTCTTCCTTAGATTCAATTCCTTTTGAGTCATCAAGTACTTTAGGCTCTTATGATTAGTGAATATCCAACATTTTTTTCCATACAAATAGTGTCTCTATATCTTCAATGCAAACACAATAGTAGCTAACTCCAAATCGTGGGTGGGTAATTCTTCTCATGCGCTTTAACTGCTCAGAGCCATATGCTATCACTTGCCCTCTTGCATAAGTACACAACCCAATACATTCAAGAATGCATCACTATAAACCACAAATTCTTTTTAGGTTTAGGTTTCACTAAAATGAAGGCTCATCAATAATGCCTTTAGTTTCTCAAAACTCTGTTGGCACTTTTCTTTCCATTCAAGCTTTACATATTTTTGTAATAGCCTCGTCATCGAGTAGCTATTATAGAAAATCCCTAGACAAATTGTCTATAATAACCATCTAGGCCTAGAAAATTTCTAACCTCGATACATTCCTCGGTTGTAATGAGACCAAAAATCCGAAGTAAAAATATGAGTTTTATGATTTTTACAAGGACTATAATGTCTTGCATAATTGTGTGAAAATCACATGAAGAAATTTTATTAAATAGTGATTAAATTGTCCATTAGGACTAAATTGCAAAGATTAGAAAATATGAGATTCTAGAAGATTTAAGTATGAAATAGCATCATAAAAATTATTAGAAGTCGTTATTTAGCAATTAGACCATTATATGTTAAGATGGACAAAAATGGGCATGGGAAGGAAAAATCTCAAGAAAGGGCCTTAAGGGCATTTTAGTCATTTGGTTGATTAATGAATTAAAAAGGGAAAAATAAGCCAAAATCTTGTCCATATTCTTCCTCTGAGTGCCAAAATTTTCAAGGAGACATAGCTATGGTTTCTTCAACTTTCAAGCTTGATAGTAAGTGCATCTTAACCCTGTTTTTAATGCTCTTCATATTTTTGAGACCCTCGTAGCTCGATTTAGCTATTTCTAGCTATATTTTGAGCTAGGGTTTATGTTCAAAAATTTACCCATGTATTAAATGCATGAAATTTGATGTTTTATGGAGGAATATGAAAATTTGATGTATGATAAACATCTTTTTCTAAGTGATTTTCATGAAAAATGCATAAAAAGGACCAAATTTTAAAAGTTGTAAAAATGGTCATACATGAGTGAAATAGTGGAAATTAAGGGTTTTTGTAGTTAAGAGAATAATTTGGATAAGCTTAAAATACAATAAAGTTGAATAAAAATCATTTTACAAGCCTAGAGGCAAAAGTGTAATTATAAGAAAGTATAGGGGCAAAATCATAATTTTTGTAAAAGTGTGATTCATGAGTGATTTAGTCAATGTGAATACTAAATAAGTGAAATTGTCATTATAGATCAAGAAACGTGAAGCCCAGACCGAAAGCGGGGCAATAACAAGGTTGCAGACTAAATCGAACATCTATATACATTTTGAGTACAAGGTAAGTTTGTGTAAAATTAAAGCTACATATGTTATCGTATTTAATTTCTTATTATTATAGAAATACATATTATTAGTTCCATGAAATTAATTAATGATACCTCAATGAAAAAGTGAATAGAATATGACAAGTTGAAGTCCCTGTTGAAGATTGAAATAACGAGAATACCTTTGTCACAACATGAGATAAGGGCGGTCCCATATAAGACCATTGCGGGACATGGCATCGGCATCGAATGTAGGTCTCGTGTAAGACCATGTTTGGGACATGGCATCGACACGAATGTTGGTCCGTGTAAGACCATATCGGAACATGGCATCGCACCGAATGTAGATCTCGTATAAGACCATGTTTGGGACATGGCATCGGCATCGAATAAGGAAGGTCTCGTAAGACCATGTTTGGGACATGGTTTCGGCCCAAAGGAAGATCTCGTGTAAGACCATATCGGAACATGGCATCAACATCTAAGCACGATCTCGTATAAGGCCATGTTTGGGACATGGCATCGACATCGAGCTAAGAGATCCGCGTAAGACCATATCTGGATATGGCATCGGATCAAGAGGTGATCCCATGGAAGACCATATCGGGATATTGCATTAGCATCATGATACATGTATGATGAGATTGAATATCCTCGATATTTGAGTAGTTCAACGGACAAAAGAACTAAGTATGCAAAGATGCTATAGAGTTAAATTATACAATGTTGATAATGAGTTGAATTATGTTAAGGATGGTGATGATTTAAGTTTATGTCCAAGTTAGCATAAGTGCTAAATTATTTGACTAAGTGATGACAGTACCATGAGTAAAATTTCAAGTTATGAATCATAATGTGATGTGTGATGGTAAGAGTGAGTATGAGTAAGTATGCCTAAGCACTTAAGAACTTTGTTGCTATTGTTATATGAGATGAATGGATCTTACCATGAACACTTATGTTGCTATATTAATTCATGCAAACTTACTAAGCTATATCTTACCCTCTCTTTTCCTTTTTCCTTGTAGTATCAGAAGCTAGCTCGGGGATCATAGAACGTCGAGCTTGGATCACACTATCAATCATTCTTTTGGTATAGTAAAGTTGATTTATTTTGGGTATGGCATGTATAGGAACTTGGTCATTTTGTATTATGTTATATTTGAGAGCCAAAGGGTTGGCTACTAATGTTATACACTCACTTTGTATATGGCTATAGGGAATTGGCCAATATTTGTCAAGTTTTATATTTTAATGATGATAAGTTTTATGAAGGGAAAGTTTATACAAATGATGAGGTAAAATGTGAAGTGTTTGAATGATGATTAGTGGTTCTATATAGGGTATTATTGCCATATCATGTATTGTTTGAGTTGGTATAAGTGTGTTTATGTTTCAGGTAGCAATTGGCTTGAAAAATAGCCTTCTAATTGTCCACAAGGGTAGACACACAGGCGTGTGTCTAGGACATGTGTGAGACACATCAACCCCGATAGGTGTATTGATAGACCATGTGTCCCTTGCACCAAATATAGAGATATGGGACGGTGCCTAGGCCGTGTGCCTCTTGAGAAGTTCTGATGTCATAAGAGAATGCTATGGTTTTCACACTGGTGAGGACACGGGCCATTGACACGGCGTGTGTCAAAGTAAAAACCCATGGGTTTGAAATAAAATTAAATTCCACACGGGTAAGGGACATGGGGTGTGTGACTACACGGCCTACCCACACGCAGTGTCCTATGTCACATGGGTGTGACCCTTGCTTAGGTAAAAATTTTCTAAGAGTGTAAAAGTTTTGGTTGAACTCTAAAATTTTTGGATGTATGTTTAAGGCCTCGTAGGCCTATATTATCATGTTATGATCAAGGATGAAAGGTTTTAAGTTGAAATAAAATTTTTAGCCCAATAATATATGTTCAAGCAAGGTTAAGTATGGTAATGCCTCGTATCCTATCACGTGTCGGAGGTTAAATGCAGTAATGCCTTGTATCCCTCTCGGCTCGGACATGGGTAAGGGTGTTACATTTAGTGGTATCGAGCTACGTTTAGTCGATTCTCGGACGACATAAGCGTATGCATGAGTCTAGCTATATAGTAAATGGATCCGATAGATCTGGTGGATGATGTAGAAAGTAACGCTTGGCTCCCACTAAAGGGACAAAGTGTCAAATGAAAATGAGGTAGACCTACAAGCTGGAGTCGAGAGGAGGGAAGAGGCTAGGGAAGCCTTTCTCCATATGATGAATGCATGGTATCTGGAGTTCGTTAACGAATCCAAATGCACAACCCTTCCACCGCCTATTCCTCACTACCCTTGTAGCTCCTCTAGTGGTAAAAGTGGTAAAAGAGAAAAGCCTCGGTTGATAGAATCAGAAAAATAGAGCAAGAATTCGAGCTAGTAATGATGACGATTGAAAAGCGAATTCGGCTTGAAAATACCATTCGAGTATTTGATGAATTATCTTGCACACCGATGAGTGCATGAAATGTGTAGTTTCTCCCTTGAGGGATTCAACTTATCAGTGGTGGAATACCCTTGTATCGATTGTACCAAGGGAAAGGATCACATGGGTGTTTTTCCAAGAAGAATTCGAGAAAAAGTATATTAGCCAAAGATTTATCGATCAGAAAAGAAAAGAATTCCTTAAACTGAAATAAAGTAAGATGACAGTAACTGAGTACGAGAGTGAATTTGTTAGACTCAGCAAGTACGCTCGTGGGTGCGTGTCCTCTAAAGCCATTATGTGTAAGAGGTTTGAGGATGGATTAAATGAAGATATCAAATTATTTGTTGGTGTTCTTGAGTTGAAAGAATTTGTTGTGCTAGTGGACTGGGCTTGCAAAGCCAAGAGTTCGTTAAAGAGAAAAGGAATGCTGAGATGGAGTCTCGTGACTCAAGAAAGAGACAAATGAACAAGCTATTTCAATTTTTATCCAAGAAGTCAAGAGACTTCCCTACCTGATCAACTACTTCAGTCGGGTTTTCAAATAGAAGTAAGAGTAAACAGTACTCGGGGAATAATGTTTAAACTACCTCATTTGCTAGTGTTGGGAACACTTGACCTAATAGATCGGAATGCCCACAATGTCGTAGACGTCATCCCAGTGAGTGCTGAGCACATGGGAGGACCTGTTTCAAATGTGGTTCCCAAGATCATTTTATTCAGAATGCCTTGAGATGATTAAAAAGAAAAATTAGAGTGCAAGCGGGAAGCATTGCGAGGAAGACAACAAAGAAACCCGGTAGTGGAGCAGTAGTAAAGGCACACCCAGAAGCGAAGCTACGAGGCTTGAGGGTAGGCGCTCAAGGACTTATGCCATTCGCCTTATGAAGAGGCATCATCCCCGATGTAATTACGGTACATTTTCTCCGTGATACTAATGTTGTTGCTTTAATTGATCCGAGATCTACCTACTCATACATTTGCATGAAATTAATATCTAGTATGAGCATGCCATAGAGTCTACAAAGTTTGTGATAAAAGTGTCTAATCCACTAGGCAAAAGTGTATTAGTTGATAAAGTATGCAAAGATTGTCCATTGATGATTAGAGGTCACTATTTTAAGGCAAATCTCATACTATTTCCATTTAATGAATTTGATATAATTCTTAGTATAAACTTGTTAACCACTCATGATGTGATAGTAAATTGTGGAAAGAAATACATTGAGTGAGATGTGAAAATGGGGACACTCTTCGTATTGAATCGGATGAACAAGACGGATCGTCGGTATTGATCTCTCATATGTCGATTCGAGTATGTAACAAAGGGTATGAAGTCTATCTTGCCTTCGTTATGAATGCTAAAGCGAAAGTTAAAGATTGAATCGATCGATAGTATGTGAGTATCAAGATGTTTTTCGAAGAATTGTCGGGTTGCCTCGGTTAGAGAGGTTGAATTTGGCATTGAGTTAGCTTAAGTCTTGTCTGGATATCATTGCTCCTTAGAATGGCTCCATCGAGTTGAAGGAATTGAAGGCATAGTTGCAAGAGTTAAAGGACAAAGGTTTACGCAACAGAGTTATTCTCCATGGGTGCACTAGCGTTATTTGTGAAAAAGAAAGATGGTTCTATAAGATTATGCATAGATTATTGGTAGCTTAATAATGTAACCATAAAGAACAAGTACCCATTGCCAAGGATTGATGATTTTTTGATCAATTGAAGAAGCCACTTGTGTTTTCAAGATAGATTTGAGATCGGGTATTATCGTTAATAGTGAAAGATTGGATGTGCCGAAAATCATTTTGAGACGAGGTATGGGCATTACAAATTTTTAGTTATTCCTTTTGGCTTAACAAATGCCCCTACAGTGTTTATGGATTTAATGAACCATATTTTTCAGCCATACTTGGATAAGTTTGTGGTTGCCTTTATTTATGACATCTTGATATATTCCGTGATGAGCATAAGCATGCCAAGCACTTGAAGACAATTTTCTGATTTTACGAGATAATCGGTTGTTGCCAAGTTCAAAAAAGTGAATTTTGGCTCAAGGAAGTTGGATTTTAGGGCATATTGTCTCGGAGATGGAATCGAGTTGATCCAAACAAAATTTTGGCCATTGTTGAGTGGAAGCCACCGGAACATAACGAGGTGAGAAGTTTTACGGCCTATGGCTATTACTGACGGTTTGTCAAGGAGTTTTCAATGATAGCTACCTCGATGATGAGATTATTCGAAATATGTAAAGTTTTAATGAGGAAAATTGTCAATGAGTTTTGATAAATTAAAAGCATTGTTGATAAAGGCTCTAATTCTAGTACAACTTGAATCGGAAAAGAATTTGTGATCTATAACGATGCATCCTTGAATAGATTGGGTTGTGTACTTATGCAAGAAGGCTAGGTGATAGCATATGCTTTTAGCGATTAAACGTATGAGAAGAATTATCGACACATGATTTAGAAGTGGTGCCATTATCTTTACGTTGATGATTTGGAGACACCATTTATGCGGTGAAAGATGTCGGTATTCCCGACCACAAAAGTTTAAAGTACTTGATGACTCGAAGGAATTGAACTTAAGGCAACGAAGATGGTTAGAGTGATAAAAGATTATGAGCTAGTCATCGACTACCACCAGAAAGCGAATGTAGTAATCGATGCTTTGAGTAAATAGTCTGTGTTTGCTTTGAAAGCTATGAATACATGGGTGACTTTGTTAGATGATGGTTCCATCTTAGCTAAGTTGAGGCTAGACACCTAACACCCTTGCACGTATTCAAGTCGAAGGGTTGAGGCATTACCTAGCTAATCTTGATAAACATCTAGAATAGGGTTATAAATTTTGTTTAACCCCATCACGGACATACTACTCGCTAGGAGGCCCTAAACATACTCCGAGAAGTATCAAAATCCTTCGGGAACTTTCACGAGTTTGAGAAACTTTTTAACAAAATAAGGGCCACACTGCGTAGGCTAAGGGACATGCCCATATGCCCCTAAGGTATGCCCATGTCTTCCACACATGGTGACATCGACTAACTTCACACGGCTTGACATGCCGTGTCACTAGTCCTGTGCCAAACCTTGGCATTCGACTTATCCACATGACCTATACACACACCGTACTCCAACCGTCTGGTGATTTAAATCCCAAGTGCAAGGTGCGACTTCACTTTGCCAGGGCAACGCCTGCTGTGTAGCTGTGCCTCCTACAGTCTAGACACACACCGTGTGTCTACTCATGTGGAAAATTAGGAGGCTATATACCAAGCCTTTGCCCTCTACGATGCACATACATACTTCCACTCAAAACAATACAACTTCTATCTCATAAGCAAGTCTAAGAACTCATTCCAACATACAAGATAATTAAAGGGACATACACTTCATGAATTTCATCTTCATTAAGCAAAAGAGTTTGCCAAGTATTTGCCTAACTCATAAGGCTATTTACAAAATGACTTTTACGAACTTACATAGCCAACACTTTCACTAACAATCACAACTAACAAAATACTTGAGCCCTACATGCTATAAGCAAAATAAGTCTAAATTGTTATACCAAAGTGATGTCGATAGTGTGATTTTCGAACTCCTACATCCACGATCCTTGAGTTACCTCGGCAATACTACAAGAAAGAAGGAAATAAAACGGGTAAGCATAAAGCTTAGTAAGTTTGCATGGAAATAAATAGCAATAATAAGCTCATAAAATAATCCATCCATCGGTATTAGCTAATGCATACGAGGCAAGGCTTCTTGACAATACTTACTTACAATTTCCTTATCTAGCACATACCATGCCACATATCGAAACGATTCTTCGTGACTCATTCACGAGTAGTTGTATTCACTCATTCACATGCCTTAAATATCATTCACATTTCTACTTCTAAATTCATCTACTTATCCCACTACTCACAAGGGATAGTCAAAGATGTGGGTTTATCGTCATTATTGTAAGTATAAAGCCAATGTCACATCCACAGGTGGTCTTACGTGAGTCACCTCTAGATGCCAATGCCATATCCCGGATATGGTCTTATATGAGATTACCTCTAGATGCCAATGCCACATCCTAGATATGGTCTTATATAGAATTTACTATCATGTATCGATGCCATATTCGAATATGGTCTTCTACGATTTTCATATTCATTCTGAAGCCATATCTGGATATGATCTTATCGGGATCTCAACTCAGGTCTGAGGCCATGACTGGACATGGTCTTATACGGACCTAATCTATTTCATATCTCAATAATAGCATTTTATAATCAATATGGCCCATTACGACTTCATCATCTCATTCACATTAACTACTCAATTTAGTAGAGTATCATGTATTAATATAATGCCAAGCATTCTCAACATGCTAACATAAATGTTGCTTTAATCAAATACAAACTTACCTCGATTTCAAAATGAGCTAGCTTGTCGATCTAGTCTGAGACTTTGTTCTTTCCCCGATCGAGGCAGATTCTTAGTTCTTCTTAGTCTATCCTAGAAATTTAACTCATTTTAACCACTATATTAATAAAAGCATTTCAAAAATCATGCTTAGGCAAAATTATTGTTTTCCCTAGACTTTGGCAAAATGACCATTTTGCCCTAGGCTCAAAAATAAATTCTAATCACATTTCTACCTTCAACAAGCCTAGGTGAACTTTTAATGCTCTTTAAGCTATCATCAAAAATCAATATCTCACATATTAACCACAAACTTTATAACCTTTTCATCAAGGTCCTATTTTGTGTTTTCGTGCTAATACCTTTCACAAAGTTGTTCATCTAACAACTAAGACTCATTTTATTCCATAAAAATGCAGCAATAACAATGATAGCTCTTATGGTAAACTCTAAAATTTTCATAATATTGTACAATAGTCCCCTCAGTTGAAAGCTTAAGCCTTAGAGGTCTCAAAAGTACAATAATTTTCAAGAAAAGATCACTAGATCACTTACTTGAATGGATGAGAGCTTGCTAAAATTTTAAACTTCCAAAAACCCCTATTTTCTTGCTATTTTCGGTCGATAAGGATGAGCAAAAAGATGGTCTCCATCTTTTTTTTGTTCTAATATTAAACTCACAATTTAGTCCACCAATCACCACCATCTTTGACCAACTTGGTCAATCCTTGTCCCCCTTTGAAATCTATGGCCGGCCAAGCCAATTTTGGGGGGTCTAATTGCTCGTTAAAGACCCCCAATTGTCCATCTACGGTTATTTGGTACCCTTAGCTTATAGAATGGAACTTTAGCACTTTAAGAGGTTTCATCCCTTTTCGCGATTAAACATGAAATCGATAAAATTAAAGTACCAAATTTCTTATGCACATATACTATCATGCTCTAACTCATAATATAACATGGAAATAAATTTCTTAAATCTCATAATAGTGATCCCGAGATCACTATTCTAACTAACCTAAATCGAGTTTTACAATTCTCCCCTTAAGAATTTTCGTCCCGAAAATCTTACGGTGAAAAGGTTGGGATCTTGGTTCTTCATCGTTTGCTCGAGCTCCCATGTAGCCTCTTCTATTCCATGCCTTTGCCATAGGACTTTCACTAAGGCTATACTTTTGTTGCTTAACTGCTTGACCTCATGAGCCAAAATTCTAACGGTTCTTCACCATACGTCAAATCCGGTTGTATCTCTACTTATCCGGCTCTATGACATGTGAAGGGTGCTGAACGGTATCGGCGTAAATAGATACATGAAAGACGCCATAAATCTTTTCTAACTTTCGGTGCAAGGCTACGATAAGCTACGGTCCTATCCTTTCAGTAACTTCATAAGGTTCGATAAAGCGCGGACTCAATTTGCCTTTTCGGTCAAATATTAGGACTTTCCTCAAAGGCGATACTTTCAAGAACATATTATTATCGACTTTGAATTCTATCTCTTTCCTTTTAAATCCGAATAGGACTTTTGTTTATCTGAGGGGAATTTCAAACAGTCACGTATCATTTTTACCTTCTCTTCAGTTTCCTTAACCAAGTTGACCCCGTGTATCTGTCTCTCTCTGAGCTCAGACCAATACAAAGGCGTTCGGCACTTACGCCCATACAATGCCTCATAAGGCACCATTTTCGACTTAAGCTGAAAGCTATTATTGTAGGCAAATTCCACCACGGTAAGTATTTCTCCCAATCACCTTGGAATTCTAAAACACAACTGCTTCTTCAAGTATCGGATTACTCTTTGTTGCCGTCGGTTTGTGGGTGAAAGGTCTGAAACTCAATTTCGTGCCCAATGCCTCTTGCAGCTTTTTCCAAAATCGGGCGTGAATCTCGGATCTATATAAATGATACATGTACACAGAAGTCTTCACAATTAACGTCTAGCCAATTATCGGGAATGTCACAGCTGGTATAAAGTTAAGGCACTAGATTTTCAACATACCCATTGCATCTCTCTTGACAATGGTAACTCCAGCAATTCTGTCCAATCAATCGGAACCACTATGGCTAATTACACAATTAATTCGTTAACTCATACTGAGCAATTCATCACATAGGTAATGAACTTCATATTATACCTTATGATTTAGAGCTAGATCATAACAATCACTAATCACATCTTACAATTCATTCAATTTGAAGCATATGAAAATCCTTACATAGCTATCAGATCATTGATTAACAATCGGTATACAGAATCATCATGATCACATTTAATATCAACATTTCTTCACATAAAATATCATTCACATACATCAAGATTACCAACCAATACCACACATGATTAATCATCAATCATCACAATGAAATAGCATGATTTCAACAAAATGACTCTACAATATCAATGGGCATTCTTATATTTAATCAACTAACACATTCTAGACTACACTCATTTCTCAGGATGACCTTAATCACATAATGTAGATTAGATCAATTATACATCAGATTATAATACATGTGATGTCATATGGCACTGAGCTAATCTCAGGAAATCTCCTAACCTGATCAACGCTATCAGATGATAGCATCATGCCAATTCCTAGAGCTCTCTCTCCTACATCGCTATCCATTCCTAATTCGTCATCTATCGCTATCCGTATCTCATAAATTCTCTGACCGATAGATCTCTACTCATTTCGATCCATAAAGTCATCTGATTGTCTTGGCGACTCACATATTATGACTTGAATGTTCGTCGAGCAATCTGACATTTAAAATGTCGATCAATTACCTATCTTACATATTGACTCGCTTCAAGGATGTCCATCTGGAATGTACTTCCTTATCACTTCTGTCAGGCTCATTACTCAACTACTACATTAATGGCAACTCTTAACTTCAAACCAATCTTACTATCATTGATACCCTAAATATATCTTATAACTCAACCTTCATAAGTATCATGCTGATTGGCTGGATAACTATGATCTCCAATTTCATTTTCTAATCAGCTCAACCTTTCATGCTTTTTACTCTTTAGGAATTCTTCTTTCATCTATCTCATAACTTACTGAACATACTTTGATCATCTTAGAAGACAAAATCAATCTCATTACTTCACTTGTCAATCACTGATCAAGTTTCACCATTCAATTCTATGATACACTGAAATCATCCTTTTGGATTAGCTATTCAATTCACATTACCATCGAGTATTAAGGTAATGTCGCTGTTGGAATTCTTGAACTCTCTTGTACTACTCATAGATGTTGAATACTAGTGATTGGATCTTAGTGTCTCAACACTTCACTGGACTGATACGACTTGGAACATTCATTCGATTGCTTTATGCTCAATATTCTATCGCATTATCATCTATAACTTCTAATTATCCTTTTGCTCTCGATTGTTCATCTTATTTGCTCAAATCCTACGTCTACATTCTTACATTCATACAGCGTCTTGATTTTACAGTTCAAATATAGTAGATCAACGTGATAGTTACAACTATGTAGGCAATCACTTCCTAAATACTCAAATACGTCCAACTTAACTACATCGACGTTGCGTTATTCATCACTTCACAACTTTGATTATCATACGTTGACCCATTCATTATTTCATCAAATACTAATGCCTGTGAGTGACTACTACATAAAGAATCATACGCTATGATTGCATGTAGTTCATACAACACTCCATGAAAAGAACCCATGCTACTTCATACATCACATTCACTAGTTTTATTCTCAACGCTGTTCACCTACTCACAAGGTATACTCTGCTCATACCATTCAACCAGGACTCAACGACCTTTAACTGACATGATCAAGTACATCATAACTTATTCGGAACCAATGCCATACATTCATGCAAAATCACATTCCAAATCAGTCTTTTGGCAAATAGGTGTTTGGCGAACCTCTATCTTCCATATCTCTCTTTTCTTCTTTTGATATTGGTTCATAATCACATTTTCTTTTACACTCTCTTGGCGAATCTTTCTCCATCTCAAATTCCATTTCTTTTCATTTACTCAAAGTTAAAACATCCATTTACATTCTATTTTTTTTTTTCTTTTATTTCACCATAGCCGAATCTTCTTCCTCTCTTTGGGATTGTTTTGGCCAAATATCATCAAGGTTAGGCATTCATTTAAGGTTTTCTTCAATCGGTTTTGGAAAAGGGTAAGTGTTCATGGCCGTTTTCCTTCTTTTCTTTCTATTTTCTATGTCATTTTTCTTGTGGACAAAGGCCGAACCTATGGGCATTTGTTGCAAGGTTCTAACCATTCTTGGAACCGATTTCTTTTAGGCTCCTCAGGACGTTTGAAGCAATCAATCTAAGCCTCGTATCTTTGTCTCTCGTTTTGGGACAAGGTGATCTAGTGCGGTAGATCAGATCTTTGGAAGTTAGTTCTAGCATTGGTGAAAGGTGTGTACCTTACACACTTTATAACTCGGTTAAGTATATGTATTTATATTATTAATTTACTAATCATATTATCAAAGTGGGAAAACGATGAGATCTTGATATGATACCATGATGGTATGAATGAGGATTCGGGTAAGTCCGTTTCGATATGTTGTTAATACATGTGGATTGAAAACATGATCTACGATTTATGATATATCTGTTATGTGATTCATAATAAAATATATTGACATGATTTGTCTTTCTATTGCATTGGTATGGGCAATATGAGAGGAGGGGGAAGATTGATATCGTGTCTTCGGACACCAGAGGTTTGGTACCTCCAGTGATTTGGTATCACATTCGTGTCTTGGACACCGGAGGTTTGGCACCTCATAGTGACTCGTCCCCGTGGTTTCACACCACCGTGGGTTGGCCCCATTTTTGAGATATGGGATCGCCGCCATGATTTGGTATCACACGTGGGTTGGCCCCACAGATGGATTATTCGTGACTTTGGTCACCAAAGTGATTTGGTATCACATATATTTTGTGACTTTGGTCAGTGTGGTTTGGCACCACCAAAGGTTTGGTACCACACGGGTAGAAAAGGAGTTATGGATGGTTAGGTTGGGTGCATTATACATATATGTTGCTTTGTTATAATTTGTGTAAGTATGTGATATTTACCCGGAGAGGGATTATGCATCGAGTCTTGGTGACTCACCTTCTCCTTACTTTTTCGTGTGATGCATAAAATTCGAGGATGAGGAGCCGGATGAACTCGAGGAGGCCATGCAATAAACATTGATTTTTCATGAACTTCGATTTGGGGTACTTTAGTTTATTTTAATTTGGTTTTTGTTTTATTTTGGGTTTGTAATAAGGTCTGTTTTATTATGTTTTGGATTATTTATATGTTTTAGATTTGATTTAAATTTGGCTTACAAATTACATGTTTGATATAATAATTTGAGCATAAAGTTTTCTAAACTACTAACATAATGGTTTTCAAAACGTTACCATCGGGTAATTTAAATAATTTGATAATCTTTAATAATTTAAGTGTTTTTGATAACTCATACGTTTTTCCAAAACTTAAGTTTGCAAATTTCAATTAGCAACGGTTTTCAACTAATCGCTTGAGTTTCTTATAAAAATTATAAAAGTTTTCTAATCTATGGACATGTAACTAAGATTTAATTAGATAATTTCAAAGTAAATTATCGCTTTTAACTTAATATACACTGCTTTTCTATAAAAATAAAATTTTCAATGAGTTTTCACTAAAATTAATTGTTATCTCGATTTTCTTCAAAATGTTTTACTCTGTGGCATACTAGATTCGGTCATGGCGAATTGACCGGGTTTGGGGTGTTACAATAGGGGACTTTGGATTGAACAAAGATGGCGTGCTGTGTTTTCCTTCAGTAGTGCAGTCCAAATCGTCCATAATCCTCTCGACTGCCTCTAACCAGTACTCCGCTACATTCAGAGCTACTCCAGATACTCCCCTAAAAATCTCAGCTCCATTTGGTCTAAGTCTCTCAACTACTGACTTTCGAGCCCCATTTCCCATACTAGCCCCAGTTTGCTCTTGAAATTCCACCCAACAAATGGTATGAGCTTCATTTTCGAACCTTGACCAGATCTAACTGGTTCCGACACGCCCATTCTCGCTTCCTCTCAGCGTCCACGATTTACCACGCCCCTAGAACTCATGTCTACTACGTGTCTTATCTGCTTTTACTGAAAAAGTTTTATGTATTAGAGTCTTTTCACTTCTTGTTTAAAGAAAGTTTTATGCAACAGAGATTTATTCAGTGGTTTTTCCGTAGAAGTACACATATACCTAGGGTCCATGTCTCTAAAGTATAGTTTCCTTAGACTTATCACTTAAAATATCATACATTCACATCAATTTATCGACAAAAGAACTTACCTGATGGACCTGGGCCGAGAACTCGAGTGCCATGCTTCTATAAAACCATTTTAACTAAAGAAAATTTTCAAAAAAAAAAAAATCATTTGGGCCAAATTTTGAAAACGTTGTGGGCTTCAAAACCCAAGGCCGAGAGTTTAAAACTCGGCTCTGAGACTAAGTTGAAACACCTCAAACCCGGCCCATAACCCTAACCGGATCTGGTATGTTCCTCGAGTAAAAGTTTAAATAAATTCTCGTATTGTTTTATAAGAAAATATAAAAGTTTCGTATACAATGAATCTACTTAGTAATCATATTATAAATGATGTTTATATAGTTGGTGTCTCATTAAAACGTTATCTTTAAAAGAAAGGTTTCGAGTTAAAAGAAAACCAAATTTAATGAAAAACTTATTATTATTATAAAAACCATAGGTGTTTAGATGTCAAAAATTATTTAAGTTATTTTTCGAAATCATTTAAATTATTTAGTAGATATTTGATCGTAGCCGATTAAAATCTAAAACGAAAAAAAATTAAACAGTTCATAGCGGCCTTATTACAAATAACATAACCCAAAATAAATCCTAAATAATAAAAATAAACTTAGTAGGTTTAATTAAAAGACACTCCGAAATACTTAGTTGAGCAATGGCCACCACGTAGTCCTCGCTGACCCAATCCATCACGCTAAGAGTCACCTAAAATATATCCTATAAAATGGTGAGTCAATGACTCAATGTGTCACATAACACTAAAAGCCCAATCGATCATAGCTATTAAGCCCATTTAAGACATATTTAGCCATAAGCCCATTTTTATCAAATCAGATAAAATCAATTAAATCACATGTATATATATATATATATGAAATGCAATCCCGAGCCCACTTAAAAATCCATCCGCTACACACCAACCGTACCTACCAATCACACCGTGGGGATTACTAAATCGACCTTCCATCTGCTACACACCATCGAAGGCAGTTGGTACAGTCAACATCAACATCGCCCTTATAATTTTGTGGCATGGCCACCAGATAATTGTGATCAAGTCACCGGATTCATAATATGTGACCAAGTCACTAGATTCATAATATGTGACCAAAATCACTAGATTCATATAATGTGACCAAGTCACCGGATAATGTGGTAAAACCACCTAACACTTCCCTCTATCAATATCACCCATATGCCCATGCACATACATATTATTCGGATTTTATGCAATATACCCCAAATTCATAACAGAGTCATGCTTATTTCATATTTATGCTTATAGCATTATTAACGAAGTAATGGGGTAAACATACACGAATATCGTGTACCAATTGAATGGTACTCACAACCATTATTATACATATTTTCATACAAATCATTATTATTTTAGATCTATGAGAAATTTAGTATAATGTTACACACCTTATAACAAAGAGAACGATACCTTCCCTCGTCAACACCTAATTATTTATCACACTTGATTAGAACACACTACTACTTATAAATCTATACTATTGATGAATAATCTAATTCCTTACCCTAGAAATCTTAGACAACTGTTATATGTGATTTTTCTCCAATAGATGGATCAAAATCTGATGACCAACCACGAACAAATAATGGCTCGGGTGTACGCACGACTTCAAATAATCGACCTTCGTTGGCAGAGGGTCCACAACTTGGTGGAAAGTCTCGAATCCCCGATATAGCCCTTCGTTTGAAATTTGAGGGTATAACAGAACCACCCCTCTTCCAAACACTCCTTATCGCTCTTTTCAAACCTATTTTGATTGCCCCAAAATCTTACGTTCACGGGAAAAATGATTGAGCGATAGAGTTCCCTTAGATATTTAATTTCCCGATGGATCTCTCTTTAATCGTTGGCTACAAAAAGAATCCAAAAATCCTCCCGTAACACGGAGATTGATTCACCCTTACTTGAACTATAAAGAGATTCGGTCTTAACAATTAAGAAGAAAAGAAATAGTGATTTTGACTTTAACAAAAGAGAAGAAAGAAAGATGGTGGTTTCGATTTTAACAAAAGAAAAGAAAGAAAGATGAGAGGAGAAGAGAAATGGTAGATTCGGCTTTAACAAAAGAAAAGAAAGAAAGATGGTGGTTTCAGTTTTAACCAAAGAAAAGAAAGGTTTAAGATGTTATGATTATGGTGAAAATGGAGGATGGTTTCACTAAGAGAAAGAAGGAGAAAGAGAAAGAGAAAGAGAAAGAAAAAAAAAAAAAGATGAGAAATGCCCTTGGTGCTAGAATGATTTCACACTAGAGAGGAAGAAAAGAAATGAGAAATGTCTTCTAAGTTTTTGGTGTTTTCGACAAAGAGGAAAAGAAACTTGAGAGAATAGGCACTTAAACCAAAATGGTCAAAGAAATGATAGCCAAAACAAAACAAAACTTACACCTATTGCCAAAGACAAATTCACTAAGAAGAAAAATTTGGAGAAAAGGGAAAAGATGCACAAATTGTTAAGAGTTTGGCCAACTATCACCCCTAATCCCATTACAAAATTCGCCAACTCTCATGCCAACATAATCCCACTTTTTCCTCCTCATTTCTTCCCTATCTTCCCCCTAATCACTATCACAATTAAACCAACCCCCTTAGCCCTTTATGCCGTCTAGATTCATGGTCAAATGGCCATGGGAAAACTTTCAAAACATCACCCATTCATCAAGCCTTTTTGTCCCCTTATCCTTCCATAACATCTTGATTCCATACCTTAACTAATAACTTGGCTTTTACCTTTGGTCTACTATCCAAAAATGAAAGAAAAATCCATCCATACAAGATAAGGCTTGACCGACACTATAGGAAAGAGAGCAAAAATTAAAATCCTTCCAATTGTTAGCTAAGGGATTCGAACCTCTCCCCTCATGCATTCACCCATGCGCCAACACCACTTTGCCAAATGACTTGTTGTGATTAAAATCTCATGCCAATTTTTCTTAAAACCTATCTTGCTTAGCTCCATCTTGGGACTTAAAAAAATTAAAATTATTTTTCTAGAGCATTCTCTTACATACTGAAGTTCTTAAAACTCCCAAAGCATACTCAACTACATATAGGCATGCAACCACACACAATTAATTTAAAAATGCATAACCCCTATATTCTAGATATTAAAGCCCATGTCTCAGGTCGTGTGGGCATTCGTTGTGAGGCACACAACCGTGTCCCAACCCGTGTCCTTACCCGTGTAACTCTCTGACTTGGGTCACATGGCCAGCCACATGCCCGTGTGCTAGGCCGTGTGGTCAATTTAAAAAATTAGGTGCAGGATTCACACAGCCAAGACACACGCCCGTGTTCTAGGCTATGTGTCACACACGGCTGAGACACACACCCGTGTCTCTGTCCATGTGCCTAATTCAGAGCATTCCGTTTCTCAATTTTAAGACGCAGGGGACACATGGCCAAACCACATGCCTATGTGCCAGGCCGTGTGTCACACACAGTCTAGACACATGCCCATGTCTACCTATGTGGACAAAATAAGGCAATTTCTTAACCTTATTTCTCACCCAAGTTTAACCTTTAACCTACAACAACATTTGCATACATTTGCCAACCAATTCAAGTCATATAAATCAAAAAAACTTCAATATCATGTATAATATAACATCCTTATATATATTCATGTGATTAAACTTTGCTTTTTGTAAAATATTTAAGCTTACCATAATTCAATTAACCATACCAAACACATATATGTTAATTGTGATGTAACCTTATAAAATGTACCAAAACATACCATCACTAGCCATTCCAATGGCTAGATTACAGACATCCACTTACATGCAAACATTAGTAAAGTTAGCCTATACATGCCATTATACCAAAATAAGTCTACTATTTATACCAAAGCAAGTTGTAGGATAGTGTGAAGAGGCTCTGACTGATCTCCAACCTTTACGAGCTTCCGAGCACTATAAAACAGAGGAAATAAAACCTAGTAAGCATTTAATGCTTAGTAAGTTCGTATAACAGGAATTAAATTTACCAATAACATTTATTAAAATAAGCATTCAATAACATGCTACCTAACGAATTGGCACTTTGCCTAATCACATACACTCAATTAAGCAAGTTAGTCACATAATTCGCATGTACATCAAATAAAACTGGATGAGCTCATCATGCTACAAACTTTCAAGTATTTCAGGAGTATTCAAGACATAATTTTTTAATTTCATAATTTCTCATGTCAAGAATTTATTCCGTTGAATAATTGAAATATCGATGGATACTCAGGTACTATATACAAGGTATACAAATCAATGATCCATGAATTCATGTTCAGAGGTACCCGTTAGGGCACATAATTAGGGAGCACATCTCGAGCCACGTATCAGGATGCTCAGATGAGCCATGTAACACAACACTTATCCGGGCTAAACAGAAACTCATAAGAGTTTTAATCAGGGAGCTCATAAAGCTTTACAGGTAACTCCAAAGAGTTATTATGAAGGAGCACCAGATAAGGTAACAGAGAGTTCAAACGAGCCATGTCAGGAAGCTCATAAGAGACTATATCAGGACGCTCATGAAGAGTTTCGTTTGTGTTCACAATAAATGCTGGATCACAACCAATCAAATCATGTAACAAGACGATCACAAAGAGCAGCGGTAGTGTGTAACACATGCAGAATCACTACCGATCAAGATGCTCGCAGGAACTATATAACGGGAAGCTCGAGAGGGCTTATAACAAAATGCTCGTAGGAGCTTTGGTGTGTCTGCAACACATGCAAGACCACAACAAATTCAGGAAATCTTATATCCATCAAATTTCAATAATCAAACGGGATTTAATATTTATCGAGCTTTTTCGAATATGTAACCAATTTCATATATTTGACATTTATATAATTCACATACACAACATTTAATTCAAGCATATAAATATACACAATTTAGTTACACGAACTTACCTCGACACTTGTTCGTATATAAAAGTCTACTAATCCTACACTTTTTCTTTTCCTCATTCTAACTTTAAATTTAAGTTATCTGGATTTATATAAATGAATTTAATCATCAATTTAATACAATTCATATTCAATTGGATTCAATTTACACCCTAGACAAATTATTATTTTGCCCCTATACTTTTTATAAATTCCAATTTCGTCCCTAGGCTCGGAAAATGAAATTCATGTAATTTAATCATTATTCCAAGCCTAACCAAATTTTATGTGTTACAATAATAGCCCAAGAATTTCACAAAAATAAAAATTTTTCCATGGGTTTTATCACTTTTCAATTTAGTCCCTAAATTACAATTTCATCAAAATTCTCTTTGTAAAAGTTGTTTATCTATTAACAACCTTTCATTTTCTACCATAAAATTAAAAATTTCAGCATATTCATCCATGGAAAAACTTTGATACTTTTTTAACTTTACAAATTAATCCCCAAAATAGATAGATTAAGCTATTCCAATCTCAAAAATATAAAAATTACTAAAAACGGGACAATGATACTTACCCAATTAAGCCAAGAAAGCTTGCTTTCTTTCCTAGGGTTTCCATAAAATTTTGGGGATGAAGATGATAATAATAATATGATATTTTTTAAATTATTTATCATCTTTTAATTATTTTTATTTCCAATTTAGTCCTTACCCTTTTCTAATTTTTCCATGGATGATTCATCAAAAATATCTACTAACTTTCTTTAATGGTCTAATTACCATATAAGGACCTCTTATTTTGAATTCCATAGCTCTTTGATCCTTCTAGCTACTAGAATTTAACTTTTTCATTTTATGCAATTTGGTCCTTTCCATAATTAAACACATAATCGATAAAAAAATTAATATAATTTTCATACATCCTTCCTATCATAATGCAGACCATGAAATGGCATTAAAATAAATTTTCTTTTTAACTCGAATTTGTGGTCCCAAAACCACTATTTCGATTTAATTGAAAATAGGTTGTTACATGAAATTTGCATAGATTATAAATAAAAAGGTGCTAAAAAATTATATAATTTAGACATATCAATCTTCCACTAATCTAACAAGTCAGCAAGAACTACTTATCTCTCGACTTCATAGTCTATACTGGTTCGGGGCTAAGGTGTTCACAGATAGGCCATACCAATTTTGGGTTAATTCCTACCTAAATGACTTTCTAGGGTCGTCAAGCCTAGGGTTTAAGTTCATCCTCTCCCAAATAGCTAACCCACTAAGAAAACACTACATAGCAATTAATTAATCACACCTCCACTCACTAATCCCCCCATAAAAGGATTAGTTCCTTGTGGAACTCATGAACATAATAATCTTGATAATAAAGATAAGCATGAATAATGAATCAAGAGAAAGGTTCAAAAGAATCTTGAATTGAATTGATTGAAGCACAATATCCACAATAGTTTGATCATGGTTCAACTCGCATTCTCCGATGAACATGAAATAGAAAATAACTAAAATAAACCTAAAGCCTAAAAGAAAGAAAAAACTAAAGACTAAATTTACAAAGAAAAAATTAGAATGTAAAAGTTGTCTTTAAAGAAGTGTTTTAAGAGCTTATTTATAGAGTTAGTGTAACACACCTTACCCGTATTCGATGCCAGAACAGCGTACGAGGCATTACCGGACTTAAACACAAGCGAACATAAAATTTTAAGCCATAAATTTGGCACCAAATTAAAAATTTTTAACAATCAATCATATCGTCCCTAAAACGAGCCTACAAGGCCTAAAACATGCATTAGGAGTGGTTTGGGACTAAACCGAGAACATTAGAAAATTTTACAACACTTAGAAAATTTTTCACTAAACCATGTAACTCTCTGTTTGTCACCCAAGAGCAAATTGAAGTCACACAACTAGGGCACATGCCCATGTCCCGGGGCCGTGATCTTCACACGATTGAGACACACACCCGTGTGCTCAATTCTGAGCATTATATTTTGCAACAATTTAGGTGCAGGGGACACATGGCCGGATCACACACCCATGGGGTTGACCGTGTGGCACACACGGCCTAGACACATGCCCATGTGTCTACCTGTGTGGACAAAAAACAAGGATATTTTCCAAGCCATTTTGCAACCCTCACTTGCGCACATCTACACAACATCACGTGGCACAAAGTCAAGCATGTAAGAGCAACCAAACAATCACAACCAAGACAATAACATGTCAATTTCATACCATCATAACATGTGATAAGAAATTTACCCTAACTTTGACAATGGTAGACAGACGTGTAGACCATCCATGTGCGACACACGCCTATGTGGTCTAAAAACCACTTTAAATACTACTACAAATCATGGAACTTAAACACAAAACCACCCTTAATTACGAGTGTTCAAGAAACACACCTGAAAATGTGCTTCCAAGCACCAAAGATCGACTAATACGCCTCTATTCTATCGATATGAAAACTCAATTTCACAACATACTAAACCTATAAGAACTTCGATCGAAACCAAATATAAAAGAATCAAGGAACCAATGTAAAACTCAACAAAATGAAACTTACACTCACCCGATTCAACACTTGAACAAATGAAAATCAAGAGGAGAGATGAAACCTTTGAGGAGTAGCAATTAACAATTATGTTGACACCAATGTGATGCTACAAAATAATAGAATTTTGGAGTATAGTAGCAGTGAATAAAAAAAGAAACAATAAAGAAATCGTAAGACCATAAAATAATGCCAAAATTCACCTTTACTAAACTTGGCATATAACTGATTATCTCGTAAAATTTGTAAGACCGTTCTCAAATGCTAAGCATGTTCGTTTTCATCACGAGAGTAAATCAATATATCATCAATGAAGACTACAACAAAGTTATCCAAATATGGCTGAAAGATGCGATTCATTAAATCCATAAACACAACAAGGGCATTTGTTAAACCAAAAGGCATCACTAAAAATTCATAGTGACCATACCTTGTCCGAAATGCAGTTTTCGGCACGTCTGAATCTTTGATTCTCAACTAATAATAATTTAACCTCAAGACTATCTTGGAAAACACAGTGGCTCCCTTCAATTGGTCAAACAAATCATCAATCCTTGGCAATGGGTACTTGTTCTTTACGATTTACCTTATTAAGCTACCGATAATCTATATATAACCTCATGGAACCATCTTTCTTTTTCAAAAATAATATGGGAGCTCCCCACGAAGAATAACTCGATCTTGCAAAACCTTTATCCGTCAACTCTTGTAACTGAGTCTTCAAATTTTTTAACTCGGTTAGAGCTATCATGTACGGAGCAATCGAAATAAGCGCAGTACTAGGAGCTAACTCAATTCCAAATTCAATCTCTCTAACCGGAGGTAACCCTGGCAATTCTTCCAAAATACATCTGGGTACTCACATACTATTAGCACTAATTCAATTCTTAACTCAGTCTCTTTGGAATTCATCACAAAGGTAAGATAAGCTTCATATCCCTTTCTTACATATTTTTTGGGTAGACATATGAGAAATCACTACATGCAATCTGTCCTGTTCATCTGATTCAACACGAAGACATATGAGAAATCACTACATGCAATCTGTCCTGTTCATCTGATTCAACACGAAGAATATCCCCATTTTCACATTTTAACTCAATAAATTTCCTTCCACAATTTACTATCACATCATGAGTAGTTAACCAACCCATACCAAGAATTACATCGAATTCATCAAATGGAAATAGCATGAGATTTGCCGAAAATAATGACCTCTAATCATCAAAGGGCAATCTTTGCATACTTTATCAACTAACACACATTTGCCTAGGGGATCTGACACCTTTATCACAAATTATGTAGACTCTACAGGCATTTTCATACTAGATACTAATTTCATACAAACATATGAGTGGGTAGATCTCGGATCAATTAAAGCAATAACATCAGTTTCATAGAGAGAAAATGTACCGTGATCACCTCAGGGGATGATGCCTCTTCGAGAGCGCGAATGGCATAAGTCCTCGCAGCAGCTCTACCCTCAGACCTTTCAGTCTACTCTCTAGATGTATTCTTACTACTCGTTCCATTTCCTAAATTTCTCTGTGGCCTCCCTCTAGCAGTACTTCCTAATCTTGCACTCTAAAATTTCTCCTTTTCAACCATCTCGAGGCAATCTCTAATAAAATGATCCTGGGATCCACAATTAAAACAAGCTCTCTCATTTTCTTGGCATTCACCGGGATGACGTCTGCCACACTGTGGACATTCTGGTCTACTTGGTCGAGCGTTATCAACAGTAGCAATTGAAGTGGTCTGATCTTTAGAACCCAAGTACTGTTTACCCTTACTTCTATTTGAAAACCCAGCTAAAGTAGCTGATCGAGTAGTGAACTCTCTTGATTTCTTGGATGAGGATAGAAATGACTTGCCCAATTATCTCTTCTTCGAGTCATGGGGCTCAATTTCAGCCTTTCTTTTCTCTTTGGCCAACTCCTCGGCCTTCCAAGCTCTATCTACTAACACAACAAACTTCTTTAATTCTAGGACACCAACAAACAATCGGATATCCTCATTTAACCCATCCTCAAACCTTTTGCACATAATGGCTTCAGTGGATACACACTCTCGAGTGTATTTACTGAGTCTTACAAACTCACGCTCATATTCAATTATTGTTATTTGACCTTGCTTTAGCTCAAGGAATTCATTTCTTTTCTGGTCGATAAACCTTTGGCTAATATACTTCTTTCGGAACTCTTCTTGGAAAAATTCCCAATTAACTTTCTCCCTTGGTACTACCGACACAAGGGTGTTCCACCACTGGTAAGTCAATCTCTTAAGAGAGACACAACACATTTCATGCACTATTTAGGTGTGCAAGTCAGTTCATCAAATACCCTGATGGTATTTTCAAGCTAAAATTCTACCCTTTCCGAATCATCATCTTTATTAGCTTGAAATTCCTCAGCTCCTTATTTTTGGATTCTATCAATAGGGGGCCTTTACCTTCTTACTACTTCTACAACTTGGGGAGATACAGGGGTAGGCTGAGGAATAGGTGGGGTGGAGGGGGTTGCGTGTTCGGGTGCATTCGAACGAACTCCGTATACCAGGCATTCATCATGTGGAAAAAGGCATCCCTAGTCTCTTCTCCTCTTCTTTGACTCACAGCTGTTGGTCTATTCTCATTTTCAATGACGACACGTCCCTTGGGCGGGCCGCATACGTTTTTCTACATCATCCGCCACTTCTCTTTCGGGATCCATTTGCTATATAAAAACATAATTTAAGTTGTCAGGAGTCGTCACACTATCATTATATAAATACTCATACGTATGGTATGTATAGTTAGACTCGTGCTTACACTACGTTAGTCTAAAATTGACTAAATCGTAGCTCTGATACCACTAAATTAACACCCCTTACCCTAATCGACGCCGAAATCGGGTACGAGGCATTACCAAACTTAACATACATCATCATACAGTATCGGGCTATAAATTTTCATTCCAACTTAAAACTTTTCATTTGAAATCATAACGTCCCTATTATAGGTATACGAGACCCAAAACATGCACATGGAGTAGTTCAGGACTAAATCAAAACTTACGAGCACTTAGAAAATTTCTGCTCAAAATAAGGCCACACTCCCGTATGGAAAAGAACACGCTCGTGTGGGCAGGCCGTGTAGTCACACACGCCCATGTTCCTAGCCCGTGTGGATTTTATTTTTCATTTCAAACCTACAGGGGTTTTCACACGGCTTAGCACACGCCTATGTATATGGCCCGTGTCCCTCACACGGCCATGACACGCCCGTGTCTTCACCCGTATGTGAAAACCTTGACATTCTATTTATGACGTCAGCAAACCTCTAGGGTCACACGGCCTAGATGCCTACCCATATGGACAATTATAAGGCTATTTACCAAGCCAATTGCCACCCTGAAAAGCAACCACACTTATACCACTTCAATGCAACATGCATAATCACAATAAGGCACCTCTAATATCCAAAATCTAGACATCCAGACCTTAATTCTACACTACATTAATCATGTATATACTTTGCTCATTGCTCATCCAATTGCACAAGCTTGCACTTCATGAATCTCAAAGATCATTGAATAGATATAACTTAACTAGTATTGGCCAATTCCAATGACCATTTACAAAATGAATTAAGTAACGCTAATAGCCAACATCTTGGCTAACCAATATGACATATAACAAAATAACCAAGTTTCTATACATGCCATACCCTAAATAATCAAACTTTACTATACCAAAAGAATAACTTGATAGTGTGAATCAAGCTCCAACGTCCCCACGATCCCCGAGCTAGCTTGGCGATACTACAAGGAAAGGGAAAAGAGAGGAGTAAGCATAAAGCTTAGTAAGTTTGCATGTAATAGTTAACAACATAAAATCTTATGATACATTCATACTTTACTTTAAGTAATAACACAAGTTCTCATGCACATTGACATAGCTTACTCATGCTTACTCTTACCAATCACATATCACATATCGGAGTTATTTCTCATGAGTATCTCATAAGTACCTGTATCATTTCATCACATAACTTTAGCACTTTTATCATCTCAAACATAAAATTAGCTCTTTACCATCTTTAACATAAACTTAGCTCTTTATCCATTGAACCACTTAGAATATCGAAAGATACCCGTAATTTGTCACACACATAGTAAGATGCCAATGCCATATCCTAGATATGGTTTTACATGGGTTCACATGTCGATGGCAATTTCATATCCCAAATATGGTCTTACACGTGATCTCATATTGTTGTCGACGCCATATCCTAGATATGGTCTTATACGGGATCGTATATCGATGCCATGTCCCAGACATGGTCTTACACGATTTTCTTATTCGATACCAATGCCATATCCTAGATATGGTCTTATACAAGATCTCAATTCTGCGTCGAGGCCATATCCCAGACATGGTCTTATATGGGACCTCATAAATCTCATGTCTTGACAAGGGTATCGTTTCATTTCCTAAGGTTCAACCAAGATTTCAACATCATAATTCTTCATCATTTTCTCATCGAAACATCATTGGTCAATTTAATAAAAATAATATACATCTTTACAAAATGTCAAGCATTTTAAAACATAATAACATGATGTTGAATTATTACACACAAACTTTCCTCGGTACCAAAATATGTGTAGTTATATAATTTAGTCCACCACCTTGTTCTTTCCTCGATTTAGGTATGGACTTCATGTTTCTTGATCTATAATAACAATTTCACTTATTTAATGATCACATTAACTAAAATAACTCATGAATCATACTTTGGAAAAATTACAATTTTGCCCCTAAACTTTCACATATTTACAAAATGGTCCTTAGGTTCGTATAATGAAATATACCCATTTCTTTGGTTACCCAAGCCTAGCTGAACATTTATTGAGCTTATAACAGCTCACACTTTCCTTCAAAACTGATTTTACTACACATTTTATCATCTTTATAAATAGGTCCTTTTTATGTGTTTTCCACGAAAATCACTTAGAAAAAGATGTTTATCACACATCAAACTTTCATATTCTTTCATAAACATGAAAATACATGCATGTCATACATGGGTAAATTTTAAACATGACTTCTAGCTTAAAATATAGCTAGAAATAGCTAAATCGAGCTATGAGAATTTAAAAAATATGAAGAACATTAAAAACGAGGCTAGGATGCACTTACTTAGAGCTTGAAAATGAACAAAACCCTAGCTATGGATTCTCCTCAAAATTTTGGCACTTAGGAAGAAGATGGACATCCATTTTTTACTTCTTTTTCCCTTTTTATTAATTTATTAACCATATGACCAAAATTCCCTTAAGGCCCTTTCTTGAGATTTTTCCTTCCCATGTCCATTTTTGTCCATCTTGACATATAATGGTCTAATTTCCAAATAAGGACCTCTAATAATTTTTTTAATGCTATTTCATACTTGAATCTTCTAGAATCTTATATTTTTCAATCTTTGCAATTTAGTCCTAATGAATAAATTGATTACTAATTTATGAAATTTCTTCATGAATTTTTCACACATCATGCAAGCACGCAATAGACCTCATAAAAACCATAAAACACATATATCTACTTTGAATTTGTGGCCTCACAACCACTATTCTGATTAAGCCCTAAATCGGGCTGTTATAATTCTCCCCCTTAGGGATTTTTGTCCCCGAAAATCTTACCAGTAAAAAGGTTGGGATATTGGTTTCTCATAGCCTCCTCGGGCTCCCATTTAGCCTCTTCTACTGCATGTCTTTTCCATAATATTTTCACAAGAGTTATACTTTTATTTCTTAAATGTTTGACTTCTCGTGCCAAAATCTTAATCGGCTCTTCACCGAAGTCATGTCCGGTTGAATTTCTACCTCTTTTGGTACAATCACATGTGAAGGGTCTGATCGGTAGCAACGTAACATAGACACGTGGAACACATCATGAATCTTTTCCAACTCTGATGGCAAAGCCAAACGATATGCTACTAGTCCTACTCTCTCAATAATCTCACACGGTCTAATAAAGCGCGACTCAATTTACCTTTCAGGCCAAATCTGAGAACTTTCTTCCATGGCGACACTTTTAAAAATACCTTATCACCAACTTGAAACTCAATCTCTTTCCGTTTCAAATCTGCGTTAGACTTTTGTCTATTAGAAATAGCTTTTAAACAATCATGTATTACTTTTACTTTCTCTTCTATTTCTCTAACCAAATCGAACCTGTGAATCTGATTTTCTCTGAGTTTTGTCCAATATAAGGGCGTTCGACACTTACGCCCATATAATGCCTCATAAGGCACCATTTTCAAGCTTGACTGAAAATTGTTATTGTAGGCAAATTCCACCAATGGTAAGTACCTTTCCCAATTACCTAGAAATTCTAAAATACAACATCAGAGCATGTATTCAAGTATCTGTATTATCCTCTCCGACTGTCCGTCAATTTTTGGATGGAAATATGTACTAAAATTCAATTTTGTGCCCAAGGCTTCTTGTAACTTTTTCCAAAATCGTGATGTAAATCACGGATCTCTATCAAAAAATAATCGACAACAGTACTCTGTGTAATCTCACAATTTCTGACACATATAAATTTGCCAACTTTTCAAGCGAATAGTCAATGCGTACCGTTATAAAGTGAGTCGAATTTGTGAGCCAATCAACCACAACCCATGTAACATCTTTTTTTTTGGTGTCAACGGCAAACCCTTACAAAATCCATAGCAATACGGTTCCATTTCAACTCGGGAACCATAATAGGCTGAAGTAAACCCGAAGGTACTTGATGTTCATCTTTCACTTGCTGACAAATCAAGTATCTCGATACAAACTCAAAATATCTTTCTTCATACTTGGCCACTAATACCATTTCTTCATACTTGGCCACCAATACCATTTCTTCAAGTCATTATACATTTTTTACTACCTGGATGTACAAATAAACATCCGTTATGTGCTTCGTGCAAAACTTTTCGAATAAGTTCACCATCTCAAGGTACACATACCCTGTCTCGGAACATCAAACATCCATCAAAATTAATACGAAAGTCTGATTCCACACCCGATTCACATTGAACTCTCTTAGCCTGTAAATCACTGTCGCCCTTCTAAAATTCTCAATTCTCTTGGAGAAACATCGGTCTAGCTTTCAACTCAGCTAGAATAGACTTATCATCTGACAAAGCTATTCGTGTATTCATGGCTCTCAATGCAAACAAGGATTTCCTACTCAAGGCATCGGTGACCACGTTCGCCTTTCCCGGATGGTAGTCAATCACTAGCTTGTAATCCTTTATCAACTCTAACCATCTTTTCTTCCTTAGATTCAATTCCTTTTGAGTCATCAAGTACTTTAGGCTCTTATGATTAGTGAATATCCAACATTTTTTTCCATACAAATAGTGTCTCCATATCTTCAATGCAAACACAATAGTAGCTAACTCCAAATCGTGGGTCGGGTAATTCTTCTCATGCGACTTTAACTGTCTAGAGCCATATGCTATCACCTTGCCCTCTTGCATAAGTACACAACCCAATACATTCAAGAATGCATCACTATAAACCACAAATTCTTTTTCCGGTTTAGGTTTCACTAAAATTGAAGGCTCAGTCAATAATGCCTTTAGTTTCTCAAAACTCTGTTGGCACTTTTCTTTCCATTCAAGCTTTACATATTTTTGTAATAGCCTCGTCATCAGAGTAGCTATTATAGAAAATCCCTAGACAAATTGTCTATAATAACCATCTAGGCCTAGAAAATTTCTAACCTCAGATACATTCCTCAGTTGTAACGAGACCAAAAATCCGAAGTAAAAATATGAGTTTTATGATTTTTACAAGGACTATAATGTGCTTGCATAATTGTGTGAAAATCACATGAAGAAATTTTATTAAATAGTGATTAAATTGTCCATTAGGACTAAATTGCAAAGATTAGAAAATATGAGATTCTAGAAGATTTAAGTATGAAATAGCATCATAAAAATTATTAGAAGTCGTTATTTAGCAATTAGACCATTATATGTTAAGATGGACAAAAATGGGCATGGGAAGGAAAAATCTCAAGAAAGGGCCTTAAGGGCATTTTAGTCATTTGGTTGATTAATGAATTAAAAAGGGAAAAATAAGCCAAAATCTTGTCCATATTCTTCCTCTGAGTGCCAAAATTTTCAAGGAGACATAGCTACGGTTTCTTCAACTTTCAAGCTTGATAGTAAGTGCATCTTAACCCTATTTTTAATACTCTTCGTATTTTTGAGACCCTCGTAGCTCGGTTTAGCTATTTCTAGCTATATTTTGAGCTAGGGTTTATGTTCAAAAATTTACCCATGTATTAAATGCATGAAATTTGGTGTTTTATGGAGGAATATGAAAATTTGATGTATGATAAACATCTTTTTCTAAGTGATTTTCATGAAAAATGCATAAAAAGGACCAAATTTTAAAAGTTGTAAAAATGGTCATACATGAGTGAAATAGTGGAAATTAAGGGTTTTTGTAGTTAAGAGAATAATTTGGATAAGCTTAAAATACAATAAAGTTGAATAAAATCATTTTACAAGCCTAGAGGCAAAAGTGTAATTATAAGAAAGTATAGGGGCAAAATCATAATTTTTGTAAAAGTGTGATTCATGAGTGATTTAGTCAATGTGAATACTAAATAAGTGAAATTGTCATTGTAGATCAAGAAACGCGAAGCCCAGACCGAAACTGAGGCAATAACAAGGTTGCAGACTAAATCGAACATCTATATACATTTTGATTACCACGGTAAGTTTGTGTAAAATTAAAGCTACATATGTTATCGTATTTAATTTCTTATTATTATGAGAAATACATATTATTAGTTCCATGAAATTAATTAATGATACCTCAATGAAAAAGTGAATAGAATATGACAAGTTGAAGTCCCTGTTGAAGATTCGAAATAACGAGAATACCTTTGTCACAACATGAGATAAGGACGGTCCCATATAAGACCATGTCTGGGACATGGCATCGGCATCGAATGTAAGTCTCGTGTAAGACCATGTTTGGGACATGGCATCGACACCGAATGTTGGTCCCGTGTAAGACCATGTCTGGAACATGGCATCGGCACCGAATGTAGATCTCGTATAAGACCATGTTTGGGACATGGCATCGGCATCGAATAAGGAAGGTCTCGTGTAAGACCATGTTTGGGACATGGTTTCGGCACCAAAGGAAGATCTCGTGTAAGACCATGTCTGGAACATGGCATCAACATCTAAGCACGATCTCATATAAGGCCATGTTTGGGACATGGCATCGACATCGAGCTAAGAGATCCCGCGTAAGACCATATCTGGGATATGGCATCGGCATCAAGAGGTGATCCCATGGAAGACCATATCTGGGATATTGCATTAGCATCATGATACATGTATGATGAGATTGAATATCCTCTGATATTTCGAGTAGTTCAACGGACAAAAGAACTAAGTATGCAAAGATGCTATAGAGTTAAATTATACAATGTTGATAATGAGTTCGAATTATGTTAAGGATGGTGATGATTTAAGTTTATGTCCAAGTTAGCATAAGTGCTAAATTATTTGACTAAGTGGTACAGGTACCATGAGTAAAATTTCAAGTTATGAATCATAATGTGATGTGTGATGGTAAGAGTGAGTATGAGTAAGTATGCCTAAGCACTTAAGAACTTGTGTTGCTATTGTTATATGAGATGAATGGATCTTACCATGAACACTTATGTTGCTATATTAATTCATGCAAACTTACTAAGCTATATGCTTACCCCTCTCTTTTCCTTTTTCCTTGTAGTATCACGAAGCTAGCTCGGGGATCATAGAACGTCGGAGCTTGGATCACACTATCAATCATTCTTTTGGTATAGTAAAGTTGATTTATTTTGGGTATGGCATGTATAGGAACTTGGTCATTTTGTATTATGTTATATTTGAGAGCCAAAGGGTTGGCTACTAATGTTATACACTCACTTTGTATATGGCTATAGGGAATTGGCCAATATTTGTCAAGTTTTATATTTTAATGATGATAAGTTTTATGAAGGGAAAGTTTATACAAATGATGAGGTAAAATGTGAAGTGTTTGAATGATGATTAGTGGTTCTATATAGGGTATTATTGCCATATCATGTATTGTTTGAGTTGGTATAAGTGTGTTTATGTTTCAGGGTAGCAATTGGCTTGAAAAATAGCCTTCTAATTGTCCACAAGGGTAGACACACGGGCGTGTGTCTAGGCTGTGTGTGACACACAGTCAACCCCGATAGGTGTATTGATAGACCATGTGTCCCTTGCACCAAATATATGAGATATGGGCGTGTGCCTAGGCCGTGTGCCTCTTGAGAAGTTGCTGATGTCATAAACAGAATGCTATGGTTTTCACATACGGTGAGGACACGGGCCATTGACACGGGCGTGTGTCCGACAGTGTAAAAACCCCTGTAGGTTTGAAATAAAAATTAAATTCCACACGGGTAAGGGACATGGGTGTGTGTGACTACACGGCCTACCCTACACAGGCGTGTCCTATGTCACATGGGTGTGTGACCACTGCTTAGGTAAAAATTTTCTAAGAGTGTAAAAGTTTTCGGTTGAACTCTAAAATTTTTCGGATGTATGTTTAAGGCCTCGTAGGCCTATATTATGCATGTTATGATCAAGGATGAAAGGTTTTAAGTTGAAATAAAATTTTTTAGCCCAATAATATATGTTCAAGCAAGGTTAAGTATGGTAATGCCTCGTATCCTATCCTGGTGTCAGAGGTTAAGTACAGTAATGCCTTGTATCCTGTCTCGGCGTCGGACATGGGTAAGGGGTGTTACATTTAGTGGTATCAGAGCTACGGTTTAGTCGATTCTCAGACTACATAGCGTATGCATGAGTCTAGCTATATAGTAAATGGATCCCGATAGATCTGTGGTGGATGATGTAGAAAGTAACGTGCCGGCTCCCACTAAAGGGACAGTGTCAAATGAAAATGAGGGTAGACCTACAACTGTGAGTCAGAGAGGAGGGAAGAGGCTAGGGAAGCCTTTCTCCATATGATGAATGCATGGTATACGGAGTTCGTTTGTACGAATCCAAATGCACAACCCCTTCCACCCCGCCTATTCCTCAGCCTACCCTTGTAGCTCCTCTAGTGGTAAAAGTGGTAAAAAGAGAAAAGCCTCGGTTGATAGAATCCGGAAAAATAGGCCAAGAATTCTGAGCTAGTAATGATGACGATTCAGAAAGAGCAGAATTCTAGGTTGAAAATACCATTCGAGTATTTGATGAATTATCTTGCACACCTGATGAGTGCATGAAATGTGTAGTTTCTCCCTTGAGGGATTCAACTTATCAGTGGTGGAATACCCTTGTATCGATTGTACCAAGGGAAAGGATCACATGGGTGTTTTTCCAAGAAGAATTCCAGAAAAAGTATATTAGCCAAAGATTTATCGATCAGAAAAGAAAAGAATTACTTAAACTGAAATAAAGTAAGATGATAGTAACTGAGTACGAGAGTGAATTTGTTAGACTCAGCAAGTACGCTCGTGAGTGCGTGTCCTCTAAAGCCATCATGTGTAAGAGGTTTGAGGATGAATTAAATGAAGATATCAAATTATTTGTTGGTGTTCTTGAGTTGAAAGAATTTGTTGTGCTAGTGGATTGGGCTTGTAAAGCCGAGAGTTGGTTAAAGAGAAAAGGAAAGCTGAGATGGAGTCTCGTGACTCAAGAAAGAGACAAATGAACAAGCTATTTCAATTTTTATCCAAGAAGTCAAGAGACTTCCCTACCCGATCAACTACTTCAGCTGGGTTTTCAAACAGAAGTAAAAGTAAACAGTACTCGGGGAATAATGTTTAAACTACATCAGTTGCTAGTGTTGGGAACACTTGACCTAATAGATCGGAATGCCCACAATGTGGTAGACGTCATTCCAATGAGTGCCGAGCACATGAGAGGACCTATTTCAAATGTGGTTCCCAAGATTATTTTATTCAGGAATGCTTTAAGATGATTAAAAAAGAGAAAAATTAGAGTGCAAAAGCGGGAAGCATTGCGAGGGAAGACAACAAAGAAACCGAGGTAGTGGAACGAGTAGTAAAGGCACACCCCGAGAGCAGGCTACGAGGCTTGAGGGTAGAGCGCCTGCAAGGACTTATGCCATTCGCACTTGCGAAGAGGCATCATCCCCTGATGTAATTACGGGTACATTTTCTCTCCATGATACTAATGTTGTTGCTTTAATTGATCCGAGATCTACCTACTCATACATTTGCATGAAATTAATATCTAGTATGAGCATGCCATAGAGTCTACAAAGTTTGTGATAAAAGTGTCTAATCCACTAGGCAAAAGTGTATTAGTTGATAAAGTATGCAAAGATTGTCCATTGATGATTAGAGGTCACTATTTTAAGGCAAATCTCATACTATTTCCATTTAATGAATTTGATATAATTCTTAGTATAAACTTGTTAACCACTCATGATGTGATAGTAAATTGTGGAAAGAAATACATTGAGCTGAGATGTGAAAATGGGGACACTCTTCGTATTGAATCAGATGAACAAGACAGATCGTCGGTATTGATCTCTCATATGTCCGTTCAGAAGTATGTAACAAAGGGGTATGAAGTCTATCTTGCCTTCGTTATGAATGCTAAAGAAACTGAGTTAAAGATTGAATCAGTACCGATAGTATGTGAGTATCAAGATGTTTTTCCAGAGTTAGAGAGGTTGAATTTGGCATTGAGTTAGCTTCCGGTACTGTACCGATATCGACTGCTCCTTATAGAATGGCTCCATCTGAGTTGAAGGAATTGAAGGCATAGTTGCAAGAGTTAAAGGACAAAGGTTTCGCAACACCGAGTTATTCTCCATTGGGTGCACTAGCGTTATTTGTGAAAAAGAAAGATGGTTCTATAAGATTATGCATAGATTATTGGTAGCTTAATAATGTAACCATAAAGAACAAGTACCCATTGCCAAGGATTGATGATTTTTTTGATCAATTGAAGGGAGCCACTGTGTTTTCCAAGATAGATTTGAGATCAGGGTATTATCAGTTAATAGTGAAAGATTCAGATGTGTCGAAAATTACATTTCGGACGAGGTATGGGCATTACAAATTTTTAGTTATTCCTTTTGGCTTAACAAATGCCCCTATAGTGTTTATGGATTTAATGAACCATATTTTTCAGCCATACTTGGATAAGTTTGTGGTTGCCTTTATTTATGACATACTGATATATTCCCATGATGAGCATAAGCATGCCAAGCACTTGAAGACAATTTTACAGATTTTACGAGATAATCAGTTGTGTGCCAAGTTCAGCAAAAGTGAATTTTGGCTCAAGGAAGTTGGATTTTTAGGGCATATTGTCTCAGGAGATGGAATCTGAGTTGATCCAAACAAAATTTTGGCCATTGTTGAGTGGAAGCCACCCAGGAACATAACAGAGGTGAGAAGTTTTCTGGGCCTAGCTGGCTATTACAGACGGTTTGTCAAGGAGTTTTCAATGATAGCTACCTCGATGATGAGATTGTTACAGAAATATGTAAAGTTTTAATGGACGGAAAATTGTCAACAGAGTTTTGATAAATTAAAAGCATTGTTGATAAAGGCTCTAATTCTAGTACAACTTGAATCGGGAAAAGAATTTGTGATCTATAACGATGCATCCTTGAATAGATTGGGTTGTGTACTTATGCAAGAAGGCTAGGTGATAGCATATGCTTCTAGACAGTTAAAGCCGTATGAGAAGAATTATCCGACACATGATTTAGAGCTGGCTGCCATTATCTTTACGTTGATGATTTGGAGACACCATTTGTCTGGTGAAAGATGTCGAATATTCCCTGACCACAAAAGTTTAAAGTACTTGATGACTCGAAGGAATTGAACTTAAGGCAACGAAGATGGTTAGAGCTGAAAAAAGATTATGAGCTAGTCATCGACTACCACTCGAGAAAGGCGAATGTAGTCGTCGATGCTTTGAGTAAATAGTTTGTGTTTGCTTTGAAAGCTATGAATACATGGGTGACTTTGTTAGATGATGGTTCCATCTTAGCTAAGTTGAGGGCTAGACCTGTAACACCCCTTGCACGTATTCAAGTCGAAACAGGGTTGAGGCATTACCTAGCTAATCTTGATAAACATCTAGAATAGGGTTATAAATTTTTGTTTAACCCCATCACTCGGACATACTCGGCCTAGGAGGCCCTAAACATACTTCCGAGAAGTATCAAAATCCTTCAGGAACTTTCATGAGTTTGAGAAACTTTTTAACAAAATAAGGGCCACACGCCCGCGTAGGCCTAGGGACATGCCCATATGCCCCTAAGGTATGCCCATGTCTTCCACACATGGTCGACACTGACTAACTTCACACGGCCTTGACATGCCCGTGTCACTAGTCCGTGTGCCAAACCTTGGCATTCCGACTTATCCACATGACCTATACACACACCCGTGTACTCCAGCCGTGTGGTGATTTAAATCCCAAGTGCAAGGTGCAGACTTCACACTGCCAGGGCACACGCTCGTGTGCTAGTCGTGCCTCCTACACAGGCCTAGACACACACCCGTGTGTCTACTCATGTGGAAAATTAGGAGGCTATATACCAAGCCTTTGCCCCTCTACGATGCACACATACATACTTCCACTCAAAACAATACAACTTCTATCTCATAAGCAAGTCTAAGAACTCATTCCAACATACAAGATAATTAAAGGGACATACACTTCATGAATTTCATCTTCATTAAGCAAAAGAGTTTGCCAAGTATTTGCCTAACTCATAAGGCTATTTACAAAATGACTTTTACGAACTTACATAGCCAACACTTTGACTAACAATCACAACTTAACAAAATACTTGAGCCCTATACATGCTATAAGCAAAATAAGTCTAAATTGTTATACCAAAGTGATGTCGATAGTGTGATTTTCGAACTCCTACATCCACGATCCTTGAGTTACCTCGGCAATACTACAAGAAAGAAGGGCAATGAAAAACGGGTAAGCATAAAGCTTAGTAAGTTTGCATGGAAATAAATAGCAATAATAAGCTCATAAAATAATCCATCCATGGTATTAGCTAATCGTATATGAGGCAAGGCTTCTTGACAAACTTACTTACAATTTCCCTTATCTAGCACATACCATGCCACATATCGAAACTAATTCTTCGTGACTCATTCACGAGTAGTTGTATTCACTCATTCACATGACTTAAATATCATTCACATTTCTACTTCTAAATTCATCTACTTATCCCACTACTCACAAGGGATAGTCAAAGATGTGGGTTTATCGTCATTATTGTAAGTATAAAGCCAATGTCACATCCACAAGGTGGTCTTACGTGGAGTCACCTCTAGATGCCAATGCCATATCCCGGATATGGTCTTATATGAGATTACCTCTAGATGCCAATGCCACATCCTAGATATGGTCTTATATAGAATTTACTATCATGTATCGATGCCATATTCCGAATATGGTCTTCTACGATTTTCATATTCATTACTGAAGCCATATCTCAGATATGATCTTATACGGGATCTCAACTCAGTGCCGAGGCCATGACCTGGACATGGTCTTATACGGGACCTAATCTATTTCATATCTCAATAATAGCATTTTTATAATCAATATGGCCCATTAGGACTTCATCATCTCATTCACATTAACTACTCAATTTAGTAGAGTATCATGTATTAATATAATGCCAAGCATTCTCAACATGCTAACATAAATGTTGCTTTAATCAAATACAAACTTACCTCGATTTCAAAATGAGCTAGCTTGTCGATCTAGTCCGAGACTTTGTTCTTTCCCCGATCGAGGCAGATTCTTAGTTCTTCTTAGTCTATCCTAGAAATTTAACTCATTTTAACCACTATATTAATAAAAGCATTTCAAAAATCATGCTTAGGCAAAATTATTGTTTTTCCCCTAGACTTTGGCAAAATGACCATTTTGCCCCTAGGCTCAAAAATAAATTCTAATCACATTTCTACCTTCAACAAGCCTAGGTGAACTTTTAATGCTCTTTAAGCTATCATCAAAAATCAATATCTCACATATTAACCACAAACTTTATAACCTTTTCATCAAGGTCCTATTTTGTGTTTTCGTGCTAACACCTTTCACAAAAGTTGTTCATCTAACAACTAAGACTCATTTTATTCCATAAAAATGCAGCAATAACAATGATAGCTCTTATGGTAAACTCTAAAATTTTCACAATATTGTACAATAGTCCCTCATTTGAAAGCTTAAGCCTTAGGGGTCTCAAAAGTACAATAATTTTCAAGAAAAGATCACTAGATCACTTACTTGAATGGATGAGAGCTTGCTAAAATTTTAAGCTTCCAAAAACCCCTATTTTCTTGATATTTAAGGTCGATAAGGATGAGCACAAAGATGGTCACCATCTTTTTTTTGTTCTAATATTAAACTCACAATTTAGTCCACCAATCACCACCATCTTTGACCAACTTGGTCAATCCTTGTCCCCTTTGAAATATATGGCCGGCCAAGCCAATTTTGGGGGGTCTAATTGCTCGTTAAAGACCCCCAATTGTCTATCTACGGTTATTTGGTACCTTTAGCTTATAGAATGGAACTTTCACACTTTAAGCGGTTTCGTCCCTTTTCGCGATTAAACATGAAATTGATAAAATTAAAGTACCAAATTTCTTATGCACATATACTATCATGCTCTAACTCATAATATAACATGGAAATAAATTTCTTAAATCTCATAATAGTGATCCCGAGATCACTATTCTAACTAGCCCTTAAATCGAGCTGTTACAATTCTCCCCCTTAAGAATTTTCGTCCCCGAAAATCTTACCGGTGAAAAGGTTGGGATATTGGTTCTTCATCGTTTCCTCGAGCTCCCATGTAGCCTCTTCTATTCCATGCCTTTGCCATAGGACTTTCACTAAGGCTATGCTTTTGTTTCTTAACTGCTTGACCTCATGAGCCAAAATTCTAACTGGTTCTTCACCATACGTCAAATCCGGTTGTATCTCTACTTCTGTCCACTCTATGACATGTGAAGGGCCTGAACGGTATCGGCGTAACATAGATACATGAAAGACGCAATAAATCTTTTCTAACTCAGGTGGCAAGGCTAACCGATAAGCTACCGGTCCTATCCTTTCGGTAACTTCATAAGGTTCGATAAAGCGCGGACTCAATTTGCCTTTTCGGTCAAATATTAGGACTTTCCTCAAAGGCGATACTTTCAAGAACATATTATTATCGACTTTGAATTCTATCTCTTTCCTTTTTATATCCGAATAGGACTTTTGTTTATCTGAGGTGACTTTCAAACAGTCACGTATCATTTTTACCTTCTCTTCAGTTTCCTTAACCAAGTTGACCCCGTGTATCTGTCTCTCTCTGAGCTCAGACTAATACAAAGGCATTCGGCACTTACGCCCATACAATGCCTCATAAGGCACCATTTTCAGACTTAACTGAAAGCTATTATTGTAGGCAAATTCCACCAACGGTAAGTATTTCTCCCAATCACCTTGGAATTCTAAAACACAACATCGAAGCATGTCTTCAAGTATCTGGATTACTCTCTTTGACTGCCCGTCAGTTTGTGGATGAAAGGCTGTACTAAAACTCAATTTCGTGCCCAATGCCTCTTGCAGCTTTTTCCAAAATCGTGACGTGAATCTCGGATCTATATCTGAAATGATCGACAATAGTACACCATGAAGTCTTACTATCTCAGACATGTACATGTCTACCAATTTATCGAGTGAATAGTCAACTCGCACTGGTATAAAGTGGGCTGACTTAGTGAGTTTATCAACTACTACCCATACTGCATCTTTCCTCTTTGGAGTCAATGGTAAGCCCGTCACGAAGTCCATAGTAATACGGTCCCACTTCCAATCAGGAACCATAATTGGCTGAAGTAAACTCGAAGGTACTTGATGTTCAACCTTCACTTGCTGACAAATCATGCATTTCGATACAAACTCAAAATATCTTTCTTCATACCCAACCACCAATACCATTTCTTCAAATCATTGTACATCTTTGTGCTACCCGGGTTTACATTCAAACATCCGCTATGCATTTCATTCAAGATTTTGCGAATAAGCTCTTCATTCCTAGGTACACAGACTCGATCTCAAAATGTTAGACATCCATCAAGATTTACTCGAAATTCTATCTCAACGCACGACTCACATAAAACTCTCTTGGCTTGCAAGCTGTTATCATCTTTCTAAGCTTCCCAAATCTCTTGAAGGAACAATGGTTTAGCCATCAATTCAGCTAAGACAAAACCATCATCCAACAAGGTCATCTGAGTAGTCATGGCTCTTAGTGCAAACAATGATTTTCTACTCAAAGCATCGGCGACCACGTTTGCCTTTCCCAGATGGTAGTCAATTGCCAACTCATAATCCTTAATCAACTATAACCACCTTCGTTGCCTCAAATTCAATTCCTTTTGAGTCATCAAATATATTAGGCTTTTATGGTCGGTGAAAATCTGACACCTTTCACCATATAAATAGTGACTCCAAATTTTTAACACGAACACAATTGTGGCCAACTCTAAATCATGAGTCGGGTAATTCTTCTCCTGCAGCTTCAATTGCCTAGAGGCATATGCAATCACTTTACCTTCTTGCATAAGTACACAGCCCAAACTGTTCAAGGACGCATCACTATAAACCACAAATTCTCTTCCCGGCTCTAGATGCACCAAAATGGGAGCCTCAGTCAACAGTGTCTTTAGTTTCTCAAAACTCTGCTGATACATTTCCATCCAATCAAACTTTACATCTTTCTACAAAAGTCTCGTCATCGGGGTAGCTATCATGGAAAACCCCTTGACAAAATGCCTATAATAGTCGGCTAGGCCTAGAAAACTCCTCACTTCAGTTATGCTCCTCGGTGGTTTCCATTTAACAATCACTAAAATCTTACTCGGGTCGACTCTAATCCCATCTCCAGAGACAATGTGCCCCAAAAATCCCACTTTCTTGAGCCAAAATCCACTCTCACTGAATTTGGCATACAATTGTTTTTCTCTCAAAACTTGTAGAACCATACTCAAATGCTCGGCATGTTCGTTCTCATCTCGAGAGTAGATCAGTATGTCATCGGTGAAGACCACAACAAATCTATCCAAGTACGGTCAAAAAATAAGATTCATCAAATCCATGAAGATCGCGGGGGCATTCGTTAGACCAAAAGGCATGACCAAAAATTCATAGTGGCCATACCTAGTCCTAAATGCGGTTTTAGCACATCCGAGTCCTTGACTCTCAACTGATAGTACCCTGACCTCAAATCTATCTTGGCAAATAATGTGGCTCCCTTCAATTGATCAAATATGTCATCAATCCTCGGTAATGGGTACTTATTCTTCACCATCACCTTGTTGAGTTGTCGATAATCTATACATAGTCTTATGGAACCATATTTTTTTTCACGAATAGAATGGAGCACCCCACTCGGCCTTGCGAAGCCAATTGCTATTAGCTCTTGAAACTGTGCTTTTAGCTCTTTTAGCTTGGTTGGAACCATTTTATATAGAGTAATAGAAATAGGGGCAGTATCCGGAGCTAATTCAATCTCAAATTCAATCTCTCTATCTGGAGGTAGCCCTGACAACTCTTTCGGGAAAACATCTAAGTACCCGCATACTATGGGTACTGACTCAATTTTTAACTCAGTCTCTTTAGTGTTCAACACAAAGGCAAGATAAGCCTTGTACCCATTCCTTAGATACCTCTGAGTGACATGGTTGATATCACTACTAGTGACCTATCCGACTTATCTAATTCAACACGAATAAAATTACCATTTTCATCTCTTAACTTGATATGCTTCTTCCCACAATTCACAATTACTCCATGGGTAACTAACCAATCCATCCCGAGGATGACATCAAACTCGTCAAACAATAATAACATAAGATCGACCGGGAAACAATGACCCTTAATTATCAAAGGGCACCCTTTGCAAACCCTATCAACCAACACACACTTGCCTAGGGGATTAGACACTCTTATGATGAATTCGGTAGACTCTATAGGCATACTCATGCTAGAGACTAATTTCATGCATATGTATGAGTGGGTAGATCCCGGTCAATTAAAGCTATAACACAAGTATTATGGAGAGAAAAGATACCCGTGATCACATCGGGGAAGGATGCTTCTTCACGAGCACGAATGGCATATGTCTTCGCCGGTGCTCTACCCTTGACTCTAGCAGCTTGCTCTCTAGATGGATTTTTACTTCCCATCTCAATCCCTAGGTTTCTCAATGGTCTTCCCCTAGTGGTACTTCCTAATCTTGCATTCTGAGGTTTTTCTTTCTCGCCCACCTCGGGACAATCTCTGATAAAGTGGTCTAAGGACCCACATCTGAAGCAAGCTTTTCATTAGCTCGACACTCACCAGAATGGTACCTGCCACACTGAGGGCATTTCGGTCTACTTGGTCAGACATTGCCCATGCTAGCAACTGATATGGTTTGCCCTTCAATCCCGAGATATGCTTGCACTTACTTCGGGTCGAAAACCCCACTGAAATGACTGATCGAGTAGTGAGATCCCTCGATTTGTTAGATGAGGATTGGTGAGACATATTCAGTTGTCTCTTCCTCGAGTCACGAGACTCGTACTCATCTCTTCTTTTCTCTTTAACCAACTCCTCGACTCTCTATCCACCAACACTACAAACTCTTTTAATTCAAGAACTTTCACGTATAGGAGAATACCTTCATTCAATCTATCCTCAAATCTCTTGCACATGATAGCTTCGATGGACACGTATTCCCGTGCATACTAGCTAATCCTTACAAACTTTCGTTCGTAGTGATCACTGACATACGACTTGCTTCAGTTCCAAGAACTCATTTCTCTTGTGGTTGATGAACCTTTAGATGATATACTTCTTTCGGTATTCCTCTTGGAAGAATTCCCAACTAACTTTCTCCCTTGGCACCACCAACACCAGGGTGTTCCACCATCGGTAAGCTGAATCTCTCAGGAGAGATACCGCACACTTTAAGCACTCCTCAGGTGTGCAGGATAACTCATCAAATACCTAGATGGAATTCTCGAGCCAAAATTCTACTTTCTCTGGGTCATCATCCTTATTCGCCCGAAATTCCTCAGCTCCATACTTCTGGATCTTATCCACTAGGGGTTTCTCTTCTCACCACCTCAACCACTTGGGGACTACTGGAGCGGGTTGAAGAATTGGTGGGGGTGGAGGGGGTTGAGCATTATGATTTTCTCGGTATATTCCGTATACCAATTACTCATCATGTGGAAAAAGGCTTCTCGAGCCTTTTCCCCCTGACTCAAGGACTTGAGTCTACTATTGGTTGGCGCGGTCCCTTGAGCGGGAGTCGACACGTTACTTACAGCATCATCGGCTACAATTTGGTTTGGATCGAAATCTATATATTACATAAAACACAATTTTATATCAGGAGCCATCACACTATCATTATTCGAACATTCTTACATATGGCATGTATAGCTAGACTCGTACTTACGCTACGTTAGTCCTAGAATCGACTAAATCATAGCTCTGATACTAATAAATGTAACACCCCTTGCCCGTATTCAAGCTAGAACAGGGTTTGAGGCATTACCTAGCTAATCTTGATTAAACATCTAAAATAGGGTTACAAAATTTTATTTAACCCCATCGCTCGCACATACTCGGCCTATGAGGCCCTAAACATACTTCTGAGAAGTATTGAAATCCTTCTGAGAACTTTCATGAGTTCGAGAAACTTTTTAACAAAACAGGGGCCACACACCCGTGTATGCCTAGGGACACACCCATGTGCCCGTAAGGCATTCTCGTGTCTTCCACCCGTGGTCGACACTGACTAATTTCACACGACCTTGACACGCCCGTGTCACTAGTTCGTGTGCCAAACATTGGCATTCTAACTTATCCATACGGCCTACACACGCCCGTGTACTCCAACCGTGTGGTGATTTAAATCCCAAGTGTAAGGTGTAGACTTTACATGACCAGGGCACACGCCCATGTGCTAGCCGTGCCTCCCACAGAGTCTAGACACACGCCCGTGTGTCCACTCATGTGGACAATTAGTAGGCTATATACCAAGCCCTTGCCCCTCTACGATGCACACATACATACTTCAACTCAAAACAATACAACTTCTATCCTGTAAGCAAGTCTAAGAACTCATTCCAACATACAAGATAATTAAAGGGACATACACTTCATGAATTTCATCTTCATTAAGTAAAAGAGTTTGCCAAGTATTTTCCTAACTCATAAGGCCATTTACAAAATGACTTTTATGAACTTACATATCCAACACTTCAACTAACAATTACAACTTAGCAAAATACTTGAGCCCTATACATGCCATAATAAAATAAGACTAAATTGTTATACCAAAGTGATGTTGATAGTGTGATTTCTAAACTCCTACGTCCATGATCCTCGAGTTACCTTGGCAATGCTATAAGAAAGAAGGGAAATGAAAAAGGGGTAAGCATAAAGCTTAGTAAGTTTGCATGGAAATAAATAGCAATAATAAGCTCATAAAATAATCCATCCATGGTATTAGCTAATCGTACACGAGTCAAGGCTTCTTGACAATACTTACTTACAATTGCCCTTATCTAGCACATACCATGCCACATATTGAAACTAATTCTTCGTGACTCATTCACGAGTAGTTGTATTCACTCATTCACATGACTTAAATATCATTCATATTTCTACTTCTAAATTCATCTACTTATCCCACTACTCACAAGGGATAGTCAAAGATGTGGGTTTATCATCATTACTGTAAGTATAAAGCCAATGCCACATCCTTGAGGTGGTCTTACGTGGAGCCACCTCTAGATGTCAATGCCATATCCCGGATATTGACTTATATGAGATTACCTCTAGATGCCAATGCCATATCCCGGATATGGTCTTATATAGAATTTCCTATCATATATTGATGACATATCCCGAATATGGTCTTATACGATTTTCATATTCATTACCGAAGCCATATACCGGATATGGTCTTATACTAGATCTCAACTCGATGATGAGGCCATGTCCTGGATATGGTCTTATACGGGACCTTATCTATTTCATATCTCAATGATAGCATTTTTATAATCAATATGGCTCATTAGGACTTCATCATCTCATTCACATTAACTATTCAATTTAGTAGAGTATCATGCATTAATATAATGCCAAGCATTCTCAACATGCTAACATAAATGTTGCTTTAATCACATACAAACTTACCTCGATTTCAAAATGAACTAGCTTGTCGATCTAGTCTAAGACTTTGTTCTTTCCCCGATCTAGGCAGATTCACGGTTCTTCTTGATCTATACTAGCAATTTAACTCATTTTAACAGCTATATTAATAAAAGCATTTCAAAAATCATGCTTGTGCAAATTTACTATTTTTCCCCTAAACTTTGGCAAAATAACCATTTTGCCCCTAGGCTCGAAAATAAATTCTAATCACATCTCTACCTTCAACAAGCCTAGGTGAACTTTTAATGCTCTTTAAGCTATCATCAAAAATCAATATCTCATATATTAACCACAAACTTTATAACCTTTTCATCAAGGTCCTATTTGGTGTTTTCACGCTAACACCTTTCACTAAAGTTGTTCATCTAACAACTAAGACTCATTTTCTTCCATAAAAATGCATCAATAACAATGATAGCTCTCATGGTAAAACTTTAAACTTTTCACAATATTGTACAATAGTCCCCTCATTTGAAAGCTGAAGCCTTAGGGGTCTCAAAAGTACAATAATTTTTAAGAAAAGATCATTAGATCACTTACTTGAATGGATGAGAGCTTGCTGAAATTTTGACCTTCCAAAATCCCCTATTTGCTTGTTATTTTTGGTGGAGACAGATGAGAAAAAATATGGACATCATCTTTTCTTTGTTCTAATATTAAACTCACAATTTAGTCCACCAACCACCACCAACTTTGACCAACTTGGTCAATCCTTGTCCCCTTTGAAATCTATGGCCGACCAAGAAAATTTTGGGGGTCTAATTGCCCCTTAAAGACCCCCAATTATCCATCTACGGTTATTTGGTACCTTTAGCTTATAGAATGGAACTTTTGCACTTTATGCGATTTAGTCCCTTTTCACGATTAAACATGAAATCTCTAAAATTAAAGCACCAAATTTATTATGCACATATACTATCATGCTCTAACTCATAATATAACATGGAAATAAATTTCTTAAATCTCAAAATAGTGATCTTGAGATCACTATTTTGACTAGCCCCTAAATCGGGCTGTTACAAGACCGATGTTCCTCCAAGAGATATTTGAGTCTCAGAAAGATGACAGTGAATTGCAAGCCAAAAGAGTCCAGTGCGAGTCAGGTATTGTGTCTGATTTTGGATTAATTCAAATGGATGTTTGATGTTCAGAGACAAAGTCTGTGTACCGAAGAGAGATGAGCTCATTCGTAAAGTTTTGCATGAGGCACATAGTGGATGCCTATCTGTACATCCGGGTAGCACCAAGATGTATAATGATTTGAAGAAATGGTATTGGTGGTCTAGTATGAAGAAAGATATTTCTGAGTTTGTTTCAAGATGCTTGATTTGTCAGCAAGTAAAGGTCGAACACCAAGTACCCTCGGGTTTGCTTCAACCTATTATGGTGCCCGAGTTAAAATAGGATCGTGTTACCATGGACTTTGTAACGGGTTTTCCATTGACACCGAACAAGAAAGATGCCGCATGGTTCATAGTCGATAGACTTACGAAGTCAGCTCATTTCATACCTGTACGTGTTAACTACTCACTTGATAAGTTGGCAAACTTGTATGTTTCAGAGATTGTAAGGCTTCATGGAGTGCCTATATCGATTATATTAGATAGATATCCGATATTCACGTTTAGATTTTGGAAAAAGTTGTAAGATGTTTTGGGCACAAAATTGAGTTTTAGTATGACTTTTCACCCCCAAACCGACGGACAGTTGAAGAAATTAATACTCGAGGAAATGCTCTGATGTTGTGCTCTTGAGTTTCAGGGCAACTGGGAGAAGTACCTACCATTTGTAGAGTTTGCTTACAATAACAGTTTTCAGTTGAGTTTGAAAATGGCGCCTTACGAGGTTTGTATGAGCGTAAGTACCAAACGCCTTTATATTGGACTGAACTCAAAGAAAATCAGATTCACGGGGTCGATCTAGCTAAAGAGACCAAAGAAAAAGTAAAAGTGATTCGAGATTGTTTAAAAGCTGTATCTGATAAACAAAAATCCTACTCGATTTGAAAAGAAAAGAGGTCGAGTTTCAAGTCGGTGATAAAGTATTCTTGAAAGTGTCACCATGGAAGAAAATTCTCAGATTCAGTCGGAAAGGCAAATTGAGTTAGCGTTTCATCGAACCATATGAGATCACTGAGAGGATAGGGCAGGTAGCCTATCAATTAGATTTATCGTCCGAGTTAGAAAAGATTCACAATGTGTTTCACGTGTCTATGTTGCCATGCTACCGATTAGATCCTTCGCATGTGATTACACCGACAGAGGTTGAAATTTAATCTGACATGACATATGGCGAAGAACCGATTAAGATCTTAATAAGGGAAGTCAAACAGTTAAGGAATAAAAGTATAGCTCTTGTGAAAGTATTATGGCAAAGACATGGGGTAGAAGAGGCTACATGGAAGCCCGAGGAGGCTATAAGGAACCAGTACCCAAATTTTTTTGCTGGTAAGATTTTCGGGGACGAAAATCCCTAAAGGGGAGAATTATAACAGCCTGATTTAGGGCCTAGTCGGAATAGTGGTGTGAGACAACAAATCTAAAGTAGAAATATGTGTTTTATCATTTTTACAAGGACTATAATGTGTTTGCATGATTGTGTGAAAATCTCATTAAGAAATTTTATTAAATAGTGATTAAATTGTCCATTAGGAATAAATTGCAAAGATTAAAAAATATGAGATTATAGAATATTTAAGTATGAAATAGCATCATAAAAATTATTAGAAGTCCTTATTTAGAAATTAGACCATTGTATGTTAAAATGGACAAAAATGGGCATGGGAAGGAAAAATCTCAAGAAAGGGCCTTTAGGGCATTTTAGTCATTTGGTTAATTATGAATTAAAAAAGGAAAAATAAGCCAAAATCTTGTCCATCTTCTTCATCTAAGTGCTGAAATTTTCAAGGAGACATAGCTAGGGTTTCTTCAACTCCCAAGCTTGATAGTAAGTGCATCCTAGCCCCGTTTTTAAAGTTCTTCGTATTTTTGAGACCCTCGTAGCTCGGTTTAGGTATTTCTAGCTATATTTTGAGCTAGGGTTTATGTTCAAAAATTTACCCATGTATAACTTGCATGTAATTTGATGTTTTATGGAAGAATATGAAAGTTTGATGTATGATAAACATCTTTTTCTAAGTGATTTTCATGAAAAAAGCATAAAAAAGACCAAATTGTAAAAGTTGTAAAAATGGTCATACATGAGTGAAATAGTGGAAATTAAGGGCTATTGTAGTTAAGAGAATAATTCGGCTAAGCTTAAAATACAAGGAAGTTGAATAAAAATCATTTTACGAGCCTAGAGGCAAAAGTGTAATATGAGAAAGTTTGGGGGTAAAATCATAATTTTTGCAAAAGTGTGATTCATGAGTCTATTTAGTCAATTTGAATACTAAATAAGTGAAATTACCATTATAGATCAAGAAACGCGAAGTCCAGACCGAAACTGGGGCAATAACAAGGTTGCGGACTAAATCAAACATCTATATACGTTTTGAGTACCGAGGTAAGTTTGTGTGAAATTAAGGCTACATATGTTATCGTATTTAAATTTCTTATTATTATGAGAAATGCATATTATTATTTCCATGAAATTAATTAATGATACCTTGATGAAAAGTGAAAAGAATATGACAAGTTAAAGCCCGGTTGAAGATTCGGAATAACGAGGATACCTATTTCACGACATGAGATAAGGATGGTCCCGTATAAGACCATGTATGGGACATAGCATCGGCATCGAATGTAGGTCCCGTGTAAGACCATGTCTAGGACATGGCATCGGCACCGAATATAGGTCCCATGTAAGACCATGTTTGGGACATGGCATCGGCACTGAATGTAGATCTCATATAAGATCATGCCTGGGACATGGCATTGGCATCGAATAAGGAAGGTCCCATGTAAGACCATGTCTGGGACATGGCTTTAGCGCCAAAGAAAGATCTCTTGTAAGATCATGTCTAGGACATGGCATCGACATCTAAGTACTATCTCGTATAAGACCATGTCTGGGACATGGCATCAACATTGAGCTAAAAGATCCTATGTAAGACCATATTTGGGATATCGCATCGGCATCAAGAGGTGATCCCATGTAAGACCATATCTTGGATATGCCATTGGCATCATGATACATGTATGATGAGATTGAGTATCCTCTGATATTCCGAGTAGTTCAATGGACAAAAGAACTAAGTATGCAAAGATGCTATAGAGTTAAATTATATAAGGTTGATAACAAGTTCCATTTATGTTATGGATGATGATGATTTAAGTTTATATCCAAGTTAGCATAAGTGCTAAATTATGCTACTAAGTGATACAGGTACCATGAGTAAAATTTCAAGTTATGAAATCATAATGTGATGTGTGATGGTAAGAGTGAGTATAAGTAAGTATGCCTAAGCACTTAAGAACTTGTGTTGCTATGGTTATATGAGATGAATGGATCTTACCATGAACACTTATGTTGCTATATTAATTCATGCAAACTTACTAAGCTATATGCTTACCCCTCTCTTTTCCCTTTTCCTTGTAGTATCGCCAAGCTAGCTCGGGGATCGTAGAACGTCGGAGCTCGGATCACACTATCAATCATTGTTTTGGTATAGTAAAGTTAAATTATTTTGGGTATGGCATGTATAGGAACTTGGTCATTTTGTATTATGTGATATTTGAGAGCCAAAGGGTTGGCTACTAATGTTATACACTCACTTTGTATATGGCCATAGGGAATTGGTGTAACACCCCAAACCCGGCCAGTACATCACGACCGAATCTGGTATGTTACGGGAAAATTCGTATCTGAGAGGTTAGGTTTTCGGTTAGAGTGTTGATGAAAACTCTTTGCTGTGTTTGTAAAAATCTTGGGTATGATTGTTTAGAAACCGATGGTGCATTTGAAAACCCGGTAATTATGAAAACTTAATCAGATATGTAAGTAAAACAAGTTTATCTCATTTAGAAATTCAAGTAATCCTTGTTGTTGCTTAAAAACATTTTTAACTTAATAAGAAATTAGATTCAAGTTTGGAAGACAATTGAGTTTCATTTATTTTGAATTACAGTGTGATACCCGATGGTAACGTTTAAAACATCTCGCTTTGTAGTTTGAAAAACTTTATCTTTCCAAGTTTTAGCAAATTTTAACCCAATTATTTGTTAAGGCATATTTAAAATCAAATTTAAGCATATGAACATCCAAAGTAAAATTTAAAAGGCCTTTTACAACCCAACAAAACCAAATGGAAATAAATAAAGTAAAGTACCAAGTTTTTTTTAAATCGGTAAAGACCCAATTATTCATGGCATGGTCACCTCGAGTCCTCCCGGCTCCACGTCCGCGATCTAAGTGTCACCTGAAAATGATAAGGGAGAAGGTGAGTCGCAAGACTCAGTGCATAAATCCCCCTCCCGGTATATGCAACATACTAACACACATCATAACAAAGCAACACAATTAATGCACCCGATCCTAACCATCCATAACACCTTTTCTACCCCGTGTGGTACCAAACCACTAGTGGTGCCAAACCACTGGTGACCCAAAGTCACGATATCCATCAATGTGGTGCCAAACCACTGGTAACCCAAAGTCACAAATAATCCATCTGTGGGGCCAACCCACGTGTGATACCAAATCATGGCGACAATCCGTATCTCAAAAGTGGGGCCAACCTACGGTGGTGTTAAACCACGAGGACGAGTCGCTATGAGGTGCCAAACCTCGGTGTCCCAAAGACACAAGTGTGATACCAAATCACTGGTGACCGCAGTCACGAATCAAATGATGGGGCCAACCCATCGTGTGATACCAAATCACTAGCGTCAATCCCGTAAAATCAACTATGGGGCCAACCCACTGTGGTGCTAAGCCACTGGGACGAGACGCGGAGGTGCCAAACCTCTGGTGTCCCAAAGACACGGATATCATATTCCCCCTCCTCTCATATCACCCATAACATATCATACTGATGCAAATCGTGCAATCATGCAAATCATGCTAATATGTTTAGGGTAGCATCTCATAACACATACATCATAAATTATGATATCATATCAATAACAAAGCTCATAATGAAACGGACTTACCCGAATCCGTGCACATACCCCATAAGGTATCATATCAATCAACCATACTGTTTCGGCTTTATTAAGAAATCAGGTTATTAAGCATATTACTAAGTAAAGAGTGTGTTAGTTTACACACCTGTTAAAACGCAAGCCTTAATCCAAACGGACTGATCTAAATCCCTCGATTACCTTGCTCCTAAAATCGACCAACCACAGATTAGTCACTTATACCATTCGGCCAAAACCAAATAGATCAAGAGGGTTAACGCTTAACCCTTACCTTACACTTGATTTGGTTTCCTACCACACCCCGAACCAAACAATGGTTCCTTTGACAATCGGCCACACCCTAATAAGAAACAGTTAATCTTTTGAAGACTTTGGCTTATTGAAATCTAAAAGAATAGACTAACCAAAATAACCTCTTACCACCACTTACCACTCGACTTCTCCAAATGACTGCTTCGAAATCTCGGATGCCCTATAATGAAATCGGTTCAAACAAAGAGATTAACTCCTTTCAACAAAAGCCCAAAATCGGCTCTTAGCCAAACCAAAATCGACAAAGAACAAAGGAGAGGAAATGGCCATTCACCAAGCACTTACCTTCCTCTAACCCAATTGAAAACCAAACTAGAAGAGATCCACACCAATCTACTATTCACCAAGAAAACCACTAGAGAGAGAGGAGATTGCTAACACATTAAACAAAGAGGAAAAGAGGATTGACCTTAGGTGTTTAACACACTTATGTTCGGCTTGAGTGGAAAGAAAGGAGAAAAAGAAGATGTGAAATGAGAATAGAGTTTGACAAAAGGGTATTAAGAAAGAAGATGAAAGTTTGAGGGGACAAGATGAGATGGTTTCGGCTCAATAGAAATGGAGAAAACAAATGGAGAATTCGGTTTAGAAGGCAAGGTAAGTTTCGGCACTTATGAAAGAAAGAAAAGCAAAATATGTGAGGAAGAAAATGGCTATTTAAACAGCACAAATGAACAAAAGAGAAAGAGTTGGAAGAGAGCATTGACCACACACACAAAATCAAGAGAAGCAATGCAAATTTGACAAGCTTTAGGGGTTAGGTCTTTCGGTTTCAAGAAGAAAAAATGAAGGAATTCTCTTAGAAAAATTCGGTTAGCTATACAAAAGAAGGAATTTTGCTTTGACACAAAATGACCGAAAATGCACAAAAATACAAAGTCAATTTCGGCACTCCCACTACACACCTACCAAAACCGGCCACTCCCCGCATGAAGCACCCAAGATTCGCCATCACCTACAAACACTCCTCCACTAATTCAAATCACTTTGAATTAGTCCACTTCTAATTTACTCTCCACCCACCATTTAAATTATTTGACTTAGTCTATGGCGAGTTTGAACGCACACAACCTCTCCTCCACCATGCCGTCAAAATGGGAGCAAAAGATGAGACTTCGTAGCTTGAACACGGACCTCTTCCCACAAGTGGCGCCAAACTCAAGCTCTTAAGTGGCACCCATCTTGCCACTCCACTAGCTCAATTCTTGTGCTAAAATTCACCAAAGAATACTTATTAACCCCAACTTCTTGACTTCTCTCTCCGAGCCTAAAACTAAAAATTTTCCTACCACTCAGCTTACACCAAGCTTACACCTAAGCCCCAAAACATGAAAAACCACAACTTTGCAGACCAAACACATGCAAACAATGCAACAACAAAAATAGCCCCCTATCCCGGGATATTACAATTGGCCAATATTTGTCAAGTTTCATATTTTAATGATGATAAGTTTTATGAAGGGAAAGTTTACGCAAATGATGAGGTAAAATGTGAAGTGTTTAAATAATGATTAGTGGTTCTTTATAGGGTATTATTGCCATATCATGTATTGTTTGAGTTGGTATAAGTGTGTTTATGTTTCAGGGTGGCAATTGGCTTGGAAAATTGCCTTCTAATGGTCCACATGGGTAGACACACGGGTGTGTGTCTAGGCCGAGTGTGACACACGGTCAACCCCCATGGGTGTGGTGATAGGCCGTGTGTCCCCTTCACCAAATTTATGAGAATTTGATTCGTCACACGGGCCAGCAAATGGGCATGTCCTAGGCCGTGTGCCTCTTAAGAAGTTGCTGACAACATAAACAGAATGCTATGGTTTTCACACATGGGTGAGGACACGGGTGTGTCTAGGCCATGTGAGATGGAACACCCCTAAACCATATTCGTCGCTGAATTAGGGTCACAAGGTGTTACTTAACAAAACTTAAACACTTTGCTTTATAAATATGGTATATGCCGATGTATGAATTAATAATCACAAACAACTACTGTATTTTCAAATCCATATTGCAATTAATCAAATTATAGCAGTCACAAATTCTATGCATTTTAAACTATTTTGAATTAACTATTCATTCACAACAAGTATACTCTTAGCCATATGTTTCATATCCAATTCGGCTGGCACATGAAATACCATACAAATTTCTTTTTATAACCATGCTTTACTCATTACTAGCAACTATTCATAAACAAATATATATAAATACTCATATCATATTTATATGGTCATCCAAATCATACCTATTTATTTTCAAATATGTATGCAACCTTAATATCATTACCCTATAACCGAACATAACATTAATGCAACATAGCGAATATACAATATGCTTATCTTTACCACTTACCAAATCATGTATCAATATCACAAACATCTATATATACTTTATAATAAGCTTTCTAACTTATACCATTTCATAGTACATATAAATATGACAAGAATATAACCTAGCTAATATATTATATGCTTTAAAACATCAAGCATCCATCCCAAACACCCCAAACCCAAATTTCACGAGAATGGACTAGATCCGGTATGTTCCTCAAGTAACCGGTTCAAATTCATTCGAATGTTTTGAAAACTATGAGTTTTGGAAGATAGTTTGTTGTGGGTTGGGCTTGAGTTGAAAACAAATTTATTTTATAACAAAAACCCATTTGTTTCGAGTGACAAAATATTTAAACTTATTTCATATTAAGTGGGCTTACTCTTTATAAAGCCCTAAATTCATAACATAGTAATTATAGCAAAATAAAAATTAAATCACGGTGGCATTATTACATAAAACGAAACCCAAAATAATAAATTGTACAAGACTTAAAATAAAATAAATATTCAAATTAAATTGAACTTCAAGTCGAACATGGCCACCACAAGTTCTGCCATCCCGGTCCATTACTGCTCATCACCTGAAACATATTCCCACAACGGGGTGAGTCGATAGACTCAATGTGTAACCAACACTAAACGTAATAGAAATAGGCACATCATACATATCATATATAAAATTTCAAGGTAATGATGCAAACCCGAACCCAAACCTATATGCCATCCGCTACACTCCACCGTACCAACTCGCACACCGTGGGGACTACTAAGTCAACCTCCATCCGCTACACTCCATCGAAGGCAGTCACTGCAGTCGACGTGCTCATCGCCCACTGATAATATTGTAGCATAGCCACCACTATAATGTAACCGAAGTTACCACTTAATGTGACCGAAGTCACCACTTTCACTTAGTGAGACCGAAGTCATCACATTCACTTAGTGAGACCGAAGTCATCACTTTCACTTAGTGAGACCGAAGTCATCACATTCACTTAGTGAGACCGAAGTCATCACATTCACTTAGTGAGACCGAAGTCATCACATTCACTTCCCCTTCTTCAATTGACCCGAATGCCCCAAATTATAAATATCATGCATATCATATTTTTATTTCACTTTCACATCACTTTTCACATGTTAAATATAACATCTTTTTGAAATCCTAGTAGGAGTAGGAAAACGTACCTGAGTACTTTGTACCACAATATGGTACTTTGGCCACTTTCTTTCACTTTCACATTAACATATATAACATATTTAAACCATAAATCTATTAAGAATAGTGTGGAGTACACACCTGGTTTGTTTAGCGATTCCTTGAGATTACGAAAAGCAAGATCTAATGTTTAGATCCTTAGTTCCTACATTTGATTCATCGTTTATTACTTAGCATAAATTCTATTTGGCTATGATGTCCAAATCCTAGTAGGATTTGTAAAAAGGCTTACCTTTGATGCCAATTTGATGTTTATTCAAATCCCGAAAACTTGGTTTTCCTTCACTTGATGATCGACCAACCTTAAATTTCAACATAAATTAGTTTTCAGCTTTTTAATAATTACAGATCTTATCTATGTAATCACACAAGCCTTGGTAGAATACTTTTAGGGGCTTACCTTATGGATTTAAATCTCAAAACTTCACCTTCCCTTTTTCCTTGTAATCGGCCAAAACCTAGATCTCGAATAGGTTAGTTTTTTTTGATCAATTTGATCTAATTGACTAAGATTTGGCCTTGGCTGAATGTATAAACTTACTTACCTTGAAGTTCTCAAATCCCAAAGTTGATCTTTATTTTTAATTCCTGCCGAAATCACTTGTTAGATTTGAACTACTATTCAATTATGGAAGGAACCTTTGCCGAATGTACATTGATGTACTTACCTCGTTTTCGAATCCCGAATGATCCCTGATAATATTCGGCTATGGCACTATTTTGGATCTCAAAGTTTTGGCTTTTTTGGAGGGATAGTAGAAGAAAAGAAAAAGAAAGGAAAAGAGATGGAGAGAGTTTTGACAAGGAGGATTCGGCTAAAGAAAAGAGAAAAGATTGTTGTTAATTTGACTAGGAGATTTCGGCAAGAGGTTGCGAGAAGAGAATGGCTTTTACTTTTCTCTCTTTGGCGAAACTATTAGCCTTAGAGTCCCTAAATCGCCAACTCTTCATTTGTGATAAGTTTTAATTTTATCAACTATGAAATTCCATCAAATCTCCTAATTTGCCAAAATTCTATTGAATAAAACTCCTCTTCTTAGATTCCTTGTGCCGTCAACTCCCCACTCATGGAAGCAAAATAAAACTTCTTTTATTTGCTTCCTAGATGACTCAAACTCGAGCCCAAAACCTCTTGCAGTTGGGCCATTTCCTAAGGCCTTAGGTAGCATCTTGAGCCACATTTCCAAGTCCGTCATTGGGTCAAATTTCATGTACTTTATATTTTAGGGTCATTTGGCCCTAAGTTCCCTTTGGGCTCCAAAATTCGACATTACGGGGTCATTTTTAAGTTTCCAAAAATTTTCGCGCGGCTCTGTATTTTCCAAGTTTCCAAAATGTTTAGTTTCCAAAATGTTTAGTTTCCTATTTTGGTTTGGTTTCCAAAATGTTTAGTTTCTTATTTTGGTTTGGTTTCCAAAATGTTCACTTTCCTAATTTACTTAGGTTTCCAAAATGTTCACTTTCCTATTTTCGACGTAACATTTCCATACATCCTTTATTTTCCAAAATCATTCCAAATTTATTCCAAAACACATAAAACATGTCTTATTGTACAATTAGGCCAAAATGCATAGGCCCTTTTTAGGATGTTACGCTTCTACCCCTTAAAATAATTTAGTCCTCGAAATTTTCTAACTAAACAATTGAGGGTATTATTGTCTCATTGCCTCTTCCTGCTCCCACAAAGCTTCCTCCGATCCATGATTGCGCCACAATACTTTGACTAGAGGCGACTTCCTCAGTAGTACTTTCACGTCACGTTCGAATTTGAATCGGCTCTTCCTCGTAGGTTAAGTCCGGCCTTAGCTCCACTTCTTTTACTGGTACTATGTGAGAGGGATCCGATCGGTAGGGATGTAGCATGGACACATGGAACACGTCATGCATTTGTTGCAACCGGTGGCAACTCTATTGGTATGCCACTTGGTCCCACTCGCTTTAGTACAGATAGGGCCGATAAATCTTGGGCTTAATTTCCTTTCAGACCAAATCTCATCACTTTCTTCCATGGTGAGACTTTTAGAAACACTTGGTCTCCTACTTCAAACTCTATTTCCTTCCGCTTGAGGCTGGCATAAGACTTACATCTGTCAGAGGCTTCTTTTAACCTTGTTGAATTATTTCAACCTTCTCTTCCGCTCTCGCCACTATCTACGGTCCCAAAACTCGACGTTCTCCTAACTCGGTCCAACAAGTAGGTGTTCTACACTTCCTTCCATACAATGCTTCGTATGGTGCCATCCAATTCTAGCTTGATAGTTTGTTGTTGTAGGCGAATTCAGCTAAAGGCAAGTAATCTTCCCAACTTCCTAAATCCATTACGACCTCTCAACATATCCTCCAACACTTGTATAACCCATTCGATCGTCCGTCGATTGTGGATGAAAAGGCGTAGTGAAGTCTAGCTTAGTGCCTAAAGCTTGATGAAGTGCCTTCCAAAATCGAGGCGTAAACCTTGGGTCTCTATCGGAGATGATCGACATTGGTACTCCATGTAACCTCACAATTTACGCCACATATAGCTTGGCTAGCTTTTGAAGGGGATAGTCCATTCTTACTGGGATGAAATGTGCGAACTTAGTCAAACGGTCTACTATAACCCATACCGAGTCCTTCTTAGTAGGCGTAAAGGGAAGCCCACTAACGAAGTCCATGGTAATTCTTTCCCACTTCCATCGGAATCTGGATTGGTGAAGCAATCTGATGGAACTTGGTGTTCACCTTAACTTGGCGACACGTCCGACATCTTCCCACAAATTCAGAACTTCTCGTTTAAGATCCGCCACCAAAATTATTCTCTTAAATCTACATGCGACAATGCCTCCGGGATGCATAGCATAAGGGCTACTATGTGCTTCTCGAAAGATCTTTTGTCTTAACTCCTTGTCTCTTGGCATACGACTTTCCCTTTGTAGTACAATACTCCTTCATCATTAATCTCATAGTCCTCCAACTCTACATTACATGCTTTTTGTAGCTTAACCTTTAAATCTTCATCAACCAACTGTCCTCTTTCACTTCCTTCAACCATGTTGGCTTGACTTGTAACTCGACCAACAAACTTCCATCCTCATATAAGCTTAAATGGGCGAACATTGCTCTTAGGTCCGTCACAACCTTCCTACTTAAGGCATCACTACTACATTTGTCTTGCCGGATGATATTCTATCGAGCAGTCATAGTCTTTCGATAATTCCACCCACCTTCGTTGCCTCAAGTTTAACTCCTTTTGAGTCAACAGTACTTGAGACTCTTGTGGTGCATGTAGATCACCGACCTTTCTCCATCTGATAATGCCTCCACACCTTGAGTGCGAAAACCATCTTGCCAATTCCAAGTCATGGGTTGGGTAGTTCACCTTATGCGCCTTAAGCGCCGGGACGCATAGCGACTACCTTCCATCTTGCATAAGAACACATCCTAACCACGTATGTGAAGCGTCCAAGATACCACAAAATCCTTTCACGCCTCGGTGAATCAACACCGAGCTTAGTTAATACCTTTTAAGTTTTTCAAAACTCTCCTGCTTATCTGTCCACACAAAGGGCACTTCTTTCCTCAACAATTTTGTTAATGGCGCGGCTATCGGCGAGAATTCTTTCACGAACCTTCGGTAATAGCCTCGCCAATCCTAAGAAACTACTGAATCTACGCCACCGACTTAGGTGGTTTCCAATCAACACCGCTTGATTTTCTTAGGATCCACCCTTATTCCCTCGGCGGACACCACGTGTCCTAAGAAAGCAACTTCTAAGCCAAAATTCACACTTGCTAAATTTGGCATAAAGCTTCTTCTCCCTAATACTTGTAACACAATCCGGAGATGCTCATCATGCTCCTCTTCGGACTTAGAATATACCAAGATATCATCGATGAATACCACAACGAACTTTGTCTAAGTAAGGTTGGAACACTCGGTTCATCATATCCATGAATGCGGTGGAGCGTTCACAACCCAAACGGCATTACTATAAACTCAAAGTGACCATATCTTGTCCTAAAAGTGGTCTTATGGATATCAGCCTCCTTCACCTTCAACTGATGGTATCCCGACCGTAAATCGATCTTCGAAAACACTGCGGCTCCCTTCAGCTGATCGAACAAGTCATCGATCCTTGGCAAGGGATACTTGTTCTTGATGGTCAGCTTATTCAATTGATGATAGTCTATACACATACGCATAGTTTCGTCCTTCTTCTTCACAAATAGGAACGGTGCTCCCCATAGAGACACACTGGGCCGAATAAACCCACGATCCAATAATTCCTGGATTTGAGCTTTAAGCTCCACTAACTCCTTTGGCGCCATTCGGTATGGAGCAATTGACACAGGTGTTGTTCCTGGTAGCAGGTCTATTCCAAATTCAACTTCTCTATCTGGGGGTATTCCTGGTAATTCCTCTGGAAACACATCCTCGAAGTCCCTTACCGTTCTGACTCCTTCGACACCTTCCTTATTTCCATCCAACGCACTTACAAAGGCTAAGAACGCCTCGTACCCTTTACATACCATCCTTTCAACCTTAAGCACCGAAATTACATTAGTTAAATAGTTCCTTCTCCCTCCTATCATAATGACCATCTTATCCTCGGGGTCCTTAATTCCATTCGTTTAGTCACAATCCAACACGGCTCGGTGTTCTACTAACCAATCCATACCAAGTATGAGATCAAATTCTCAAGGGTAATTCCATTAGGTCACCAAAGCTTACTCCACAATTTCTAGGGTATATTCCAAAGATCTTATTTACTACTATAGTTTGGCCTAATGGGCTTACTACCGTCATCTCCTTATCAGAAAGTTCCGAGTCTAGGCCTAGTGTCTCAACTACACTACAGGCAACATAAGAATGGGTCGAGCCCACATCAATTAAAGCATAATAGGGTTTACTATGAATAAGGAACGTACCGGTTATGACGTCCGGCGCGTCTTCATCCTCCCTACGGTGAACCGCATAAACCAAACCCGACTGTCTTGCCTCAGTATTGGTGGCACCTCTGCCACGTCCTCTGCCAGCACTATTACCTCTGATATTCGAACCTCGACCTCGTTGAAGTCTTTGTCCTCCCTACCGGCACCGATTAACATTACGAGTTCTTTGGTCGTCTATCATCGATATCTTTGGACGGTCCTTGAGCATATGGTCCTTAGACACACATTTAAGACATGCTCCTATCTTTTTCCAACACTCACCTGAGTGCTTCTTTCCACAATACTCACAAGGACGATACTGCCCTCTGGTATCAACTTGTTGACCCTTCGACCCCTCAGTTCTGGGCCTTTTCTGCACATTTCCCAACGATCCATAACCTCTCTTGGGTCTATTCCTGTCAGAGTTCTGCTTAGTTGAGTCCTTGATTCCTTCAGCTACCTTAGCCTTTTCAACCAACGTGGAGAACTCCCGCTCCTGATGTGGAGCTATCAATAACCTTAGGTCATCCCTTAATCCGTCCTCAAAATGGACACAGCGTTCATGTTCAGTCGCCACTACTCCTCGAGCATATCAGCTTAACCTCAAAAATTCAGCCTCATATGCCGCTACTGATTTGTTCCCCTGAACTAGTCCTAGAAAAGCTTTTCGCTGCTCATCAACATACCGAGTGCCGACATACTTCTTCCGATATGCCTCCTTAGCATACTCCCACGTCAGATCCTCTGCCATGGCACCATCACGAACAGTTAGCCACCATTGGTATGCTTCATCACGTAACAAGGCTACCATCCCTTTCAACTTCTCCTCAGAGGTCAGGTCGAGTTCATCCATAATACGCTTAGTTGCTTCCAACCAATACTCGGCGGTACTGGGTGCCACACCGACACTCCACGAAACACCTCGGCCCCGTTGGCTCGGAGTCGCTCGCATGTGTTTTTACGAGCTCCCAAATTTCCACCGCGCGACCACCATTTCCAATACTGCAACATAGCTCTCTGCGACACGCCTCATCCTCCGTCTCGAGCTTCGCTTTCCGACATTAACAAATGGGGGTGGTGGTGGCGGTGGTAACTCATTATCGAACCTTGACTGATCTAACGGGTTCGACACGCTTATTCTTCCTCTACCACGTCCTTGACGATCGGCGTCCTCTAGAACTCATTTTCTAGCGTCGAGATCGATTAAGAAATTTTATGGATTAGTCTTTGTTCCACTTATTTATCGTGAAGGAGTTTTATGGAAAGGGATTTAAGAGTGGTTCTTTCGTATTCATACAAACACACAGTCTTTTCCATTCATTCATTCATCCATCAAACAAGTATGAACTTTCGTTCATTCAGAGAAATGTTGTAGTTTACGTTGTTTATTATTTTCCACTACCCAGGGGTATTTTCGTAATTTTGTCCTATAGGGTCATTTTCGTAATTTTTCAGAAGAAAACATTCCTTGGTGTTTTTGTCAACAATTATCTTGAAAATTTCATAGTCTTGGAGTAATTTGGAAAAATTTTGAAATCCGGGGGTATTTCGGTGATTTTCGACCTCAGGGGTATTTTGGTAATTTTTTTCACAAATCAGGGTAACTTTTGTAAATTTAATACATTAGGGGTATTTTAGAAGTTGTAAAACTTTGAGGGTTCTTTTCGAAAAATTGTTCCTTCCAAAATGGGGATGTTATAAAAATTTTAGGAAGTTAGGGTCATTTTGGTAATTTTGGTAAGTTAGGGGCAGTTTTGTAATTTTCCAAAAATCAAGATATTTTTGATAGTTTTCAAATTAGGGTTTTTGGAAAAATAATAAAATTTTGGCAAAAGCTGTTGAGTGGTTGGACATTTTGTAAACCGAGGTATTTTCGTAACTTTACCACTAGGGGTACTTTTGTAATTTTATAGATCAAAAATTTTTGAAAATAATTGTGTGTAAATAGTTTTCGTGAATTAAGGATAAGAGAAAGAAAGTGATTTAAGAATTTTAATATTAAGTGTTTTAAAAAAATGGCTAGTTCCTTTCGGGTTTTAGTTATTAGGTTTAGCTTATGACCGAGCCTTCTTGGTCGGGGTGAACCAAAGCTACGCACCAGCGGGATTCGAGTGGAGAGGAGGTGAGTCACGCTGAGGTTGCTTAAGTACCAAGCTCCCACGAAACCATTCCTAGACATGCGTCTGAGGTTGCCACACCCACTAAGCCCTCCAGGTTGGGGTGAACCAAAACTACGCACTGGTAGGATTCTGCAAGAGGAGGTGAGCCACTAGGGACCGCTTAAATACCAAGCTCTTGAGGATCCACTCCTGAGACATGCGTACCATGGTTGCCACACCTAGCTTAATTGACTTAACCATAGGTTGGTTTAGTGCCTTAAGTCTTATGTGTTTGTGTTTGAGTACTCTAATCCTAGGGTTCAAGTTCCTATCATGCTATTCTACGTTCCATGCCTTTTCTACCCTTATACAGTTCATAAATCATGTAATCACTCATAGAGTTAGGGGTACTTACCGTGGATCATGAATTGGAGACTTAGGGGCCATGTCTTTATACTTGTCAATTTGTAAAAATACTTTCATAAAACTCATTTGGCCTTGTTTTAAAATGTTTTGGACCTTAGGCCACAGTGAGAGTTTGAACTGGCTCGATATAAATCGAAACACCCCAAACCCGGCCCATGAGAATGGATGGATCTGGTATGTTCCTCAAGTAACCTTGGTTCAAATTCATTGAATGTTTTGAAAACTATGAGTTTTGGAAGATAGTTTGTTGTGGGTTGGGCTTGAGTTGAAAACAAATTTATTTTTATAACAAAACCCATTTGTTTGAGTGACAAAATATTTAAACTTATTTCATATTAAGTGGGCTTACTCTTTATAAAGCCCTAAATTCATAACATAGTAATTATAGCGAAATAAAAATTAAATCACGGTGGCCTTATTACATAAAACGAAACCCAAAATAATAAATTGTACAAGATTTAAAATAAAATAAATATTCAAATTAAATTGAACTTCAAGTCGAACATGGCCACCACAAGTTACGCCTTCCCGTCCATCACCGCTCATCACCTGAAACATATTCCCACAACGGGGTGAGTCGATAGACTCAATGTGTAACCAACACTAAACGTAATAGAAATAGGCACATCATACATATCATATATAAAAATTTCAAGGTAATGATGCAAACTCGAACCCAAACCTATATGCCATCCGCTACACTCCACCCGTACCAACCTGCACACCGTGGGGACTACAAGTCAACCCTCCATCCGCTACACTCCATCGAAGGCGTCATTGCAATCGGCGTGCTCATCGCCCATCGATAATATTGTGGCATAGCCACCACTTTAATGTAACCGGTTACCACTTAATGTGACCAAGTCACCACTTTCACTTAGTGAGACCAAGTCATCACATTCACTTAGTGAGACCGAAGTCATCACTTTCACTTAGTGAGACCAAGTCATCACATTCACTTAGTGAGACCAAGTAATCACATTCACTTCCCTTCTTCAATTGACCGAATGCCCCAAATTATAAATATCATGCATATCATATTTTTATTTCACTTTCACATCACTTTTCACATGTTAAATATAACATCTTTTGAAATCCTAGTAGGAGTAGGAAAACGTACCTGAGTACTTTGTACCACAATATGGTACTTTGGCCACTTTCTTTCACTTTCACATTAACATATATAACATATTTAAACCATAAATCTATTAAGAATAGTGTGGAGTACACACCTGGTTTGTTTAACGATTCCTTGAGATTCCGAAAAGCAAGATCTAATGTTTAGATCCTTAGTTCCTACATTTGATTCATCGTTTATTACTTAGCATAAATTCTATTTGGCTATGATGTCCAAATCCTAGTAGGATTTGTAAAAAGGCTTACCTTTGATGCCGATTTGATGTTTATTCAAATCCCGAAAACTTGGTTTTCCTTCACTTGATATTCGGCCAACCTTAAATTTCAACATAAATTAGTTTTCGGCTTTTTAATAATTACGGATCTTATCTATGTAATCACACAAGCCTTGGCGAATACTTTTAGGGCTTACCTTATGGATTTAAATCTCAAAACTTCACCTTCCCTTTTCCTTGTAATCGCCAAAACCTAGATCTCTGAATAGGTTAGTTTTTTTGATCAATTTGATCTAATTGACTAAGATTTGGCCTTGGCGAATGTATAAACTTACTTACCTTGAAGTTCTCAAATCCCGAAGTTGATCTTTATTTTTAATTCCTGCCGAAATCACTTGTTAGATTTAAACTACTATTCAATTATGGAAGGAACCTTTGCGAATGTACATTGATGTACTTACCTCGTTTTCGAATCCCGAATGATCCCTTATAATATTCGGCTATGGCACTATTTTGGATCTCAAAGTTTTGGCTTTTGTGAAGGGATAGTAGAAGAAAAGAAAAAGAAAGGAAAAGAGATGGAGAGAGTTTTGACAAGGAGGATTGACTAAAGAAAAGAGAAAAGATTGTTGTTAATTTGACTAGGAGATTTCGAAGAGGTTGCAGAGAAGAGAATGGCTTTTACTTTTCTCTCTTTGGTCAAACTATTAGCCTTAGAGTCCCTAAATCCGCCAACTCTTCATTTGTGATAAGTTTTAATTTTATCAACTATGAAATTCCATCAAATCTCCTAATTTGCCAAAAATTCTATTGAATAAAAACTCCTCTTCTTAGATTCCCTTGTGCCATCCAACTCCCCACTCATGGAAGCAAAATAAAACTTCTTTTATTTGCTTCCTAGATGACTCAAACTCAGGCCCAAAAACCTCTTGCATTTGGGCCATTTCCTAAGGCCTTAGGTGGCATCTTCAGGCCACATTTCCAAGTCTGTTATTGGGTCAAATTTCATGTACTTTATATTTTAGGGTCATTTGGCCCTAAGTTCCCCTTTAGGCTCCAAAATTCGACATTCCGGGGTCATTTTTAAGTTTCCAAAAATTTTCGCGCGGCTCTGTATTTTCCAAGTTTCCAAAATGTTTAGTTTCCTATTTTGGCTTGGTATCCAAAATGTTTAGTTTCCTATTTTGGTTTGGTTTCCAAAATGTTTAGTTTCCTATTTTGGTTTGGTTTCCAAAATGTTCAATTTCCTAATTTACTTAGGTTTCCAAAAATGTTCACTTTTCTATTTTCGACGTAACATTTCCATACATCCTTTATTTTCCAAAATCATTCCAAATTTATTCCAAAACACATAAAACATGTCTTATTGTACAATTACGCCAAAATGCATAGGCCTTTTTTAGGATGTTACACATCCTTTTTTTTACCCCAAAACACAAAATCAAACAACATAACATGTAAACCATATGATCACCTTCCATATATGATTTCAACCATTATCAAAATTACACATCCAATAGCATTATAATGCAAGCCATTATATCAAAAATGTAGAACTTAAACGTAACCAAAATGAATAAGCCTTTTTCGCCAGGCTAAGTTATGCTTATATACATAAAACCAAAATTCATTGATTTAACAATTTAGTCTAACCTATACATGCCTTTTAATTCAAAAACCAATATATAAGTACCAAAAAGGGGTTGATAGTGTGGATGATCCTTCTGACGATCCTTTGAGCCCTTAACTCGAACCAAAAATCTATAAAACAAAACATTGAACACACCCAAAGTAAGCTTGCTAGCTTAGTAAGTCTCAGGCAAAGAATAATGTAAAAAGTAACCACTTAAACCTTTAATCTTTAGACTTATGGCATTGAATATAACCATTTCAATATGTGAATTTAAACATGGCTGAATACTTTTAATTCATTAACATAAGTGTTTGCACTTTATTTCCATAAACATATAATTCATCTAAACCAAAGAAATATACCACATGTATTCGTATACTCTAAGTCATATGAGTACAATATTCATATCAACCTTATAACTCATTTACGTACGTACGCAAACACTCCAATTTCTTTCATCTTTAACATTTCCACTTATAACCGATTCTCCAAAATAACCCATTTAAACTCAAATTCTATCATATAGTGTCCATACACATCAGTAGTAAACTCAATGACATGTATCATAATTCTTAACAAATCATCTTCCATATCATATCATACTTAATTTAATTAATACTATCCCAACTTACCTTACTCTTTATATATAAAAGAAAAGGGCTTATACTTACCTGAGCTTTTAGCTCATTGCATTAAATATGTTTCACTTCGTATAATTCATAATTTCTCCATTTATAACACATCACCGGCATTACGCCTGCTAGACTAGAAGTTTGAAATTTGATCACCGGTATTCAGCCTGCTAGGCAATAAGCCCAAAACATTTCACTGGCACAAGGCCTACTAGGTAATAAGCCTGAAACATTCCACTGGCACAAGGCCTGCTAGGCAATAAGCCCGAAACATGTATTTCCAAGCCAACCCATTCACATTCCACCTTAACAATATCACGAATATCACATATAATTCACATCAATATCACACAGTTAACTCAATGAATTCGATTATATACATTGCTAAATCTCTTTCTCATATTCGGATTTAACATAATTAATTCCACAATTTCATAATTCAATATGTAAACTAGGTTATAATCAATTCTTACCAAATTAATTTGCTTAAAGGCTTACCTCGACTGTCAATGGACAATGTATACCGACTATTCGATAACCTTCGACTTCCCCCGAACTAAATCCATTTTTCTTTGTTCTTGATCTAAACACAATGAAATTTAGCTCATTCAAGTACATTTCATTTCAATTTAGTCCCAAAACACATAAACGGGCAAATTTTACCCTTAATGTTTCACATTTTTACTATTTAGTCCTATTTGCATAAAACACAAAATACACAATTTCTCAATACCACTCAAGGGCCGAATATTCATAGGGATTATACAAGTCCATTTCTTTCATTTATTTTGCAAATAAGCCCTCTAAAAATTTATTTTTACAAATTAGCCCTAAATACTCAATTTTCCCAAAATTTCCAATTCAAAACTTGTAAATCTTTAACATAACTTTAATATAAAATCATCAAACATCAAAAACCACGTGAACATGTCAATGGCCGAACATCAAGCATGCTTAGATTTAAAATTCCAACATGGGTCACCTACGATTGAAGCAACGATCTCAAAACGTAAAAATTATCAAAACCGACTAAAATACATACCCGATTTAGCTTGAATGTATGACCGAATGCTCAAGCTCACTCTCCTATTCTTTCTTTTCTTATTCTTGTTGAAGAGATGATGAACAAAGCTTAATTTTATGTTTTATTTTAGTTATAATTAACATTTTAACCAAAGTACAATAATACCCTTTTATAATAATATAACTAACATATATTAATAAGGCTATTTTTGACATATGTTGCCCACTAGCCTTAAAATTGGGTTAATTACCCTTCTAATACCTTATATTAAAAAGCCATTATCATTCTAGCACTTTTCACTTTAGTATGTAACATTTACGCTTTTACGCGATTAGGTCTTTTTATCAAATTAAACACTTAAACGATAAATTTTTCTCTGAAAATTTCACACAAATTAATTTACATAATAAGCACGAATATAATATTTAAAATCTCTCGACTTCAGTTCATGGTCCCAAAACCACCGTTCTGATTAATTTCACACGGGCAAGGGACATGGGCGTGTGTGACTACACGGCCTACCCACACTGGTGTGTCCCATGTCACACAGGTGTGTGACCCCTGTTTAGTTAAAAAATATCTAAAAGTATAAAAGTTTTCGGTTGAACTCTGAAACTTTTTGGATGTATGTTTAAGGCCTCGTAGGCTTATATTATGCATGTTATGATCAAGAGATGAAAGGTTTTAAGTTGAAATGAAATTTTATAGCCCAATAATACATGTTCAAGCAAGGTTAAGTATGGTAATGCCTTGTATCATGTCCCGGCGTCAGACACGGGTAAGGGGTGTTACATCGGTCATTTCCAATCAACAATTGCTGAAATCTTACTTGGGTCAACTTGAATATCGTCACCCAAAACAATTTGCCCCAAAAATCTGACTTCCTTAAGCCAAAATTCATTTTTACTAAACTTGGCATAAAACTGATTATCTCGTAAAATTTGTAAGACCGTTCTCAAATGCTCAGCATGTTTATTTTCATCACGAGAGTAAATCAATATATCATCAATGAAGACTACAACAAATTTATCCAAATATGGCCGAAAGTTGTGATTCCTTAAATCCATAAACACAGTAGAGGCGTTTGTTAAACCAAAAGGCATCACTAAAAATTCATAGTGATCATACCTTGTCCAAAATGTAGTTTTCGGCACATCTGAATCTTTGACTCTCAACTTGTAATAACCAGACCTCAAGTCTATCTTGGAAAACACAGTGGTTCCCTTCAATTGGTCAAACAAATCATCAATCATTGGTAATGGGTACTTGTTCTTTACGGTTACCTTATTAAGCTGCCGATAATCTATACATAACCTCATTGTCTAATTTCCAAATAAGGACCTCTAATAATTTTTCTAATGCTATTTCATACTTGAATCTTCTAGAATCTCATATTTTTCAATCTTTTCAATTTAGTCCTAATGAATAAATTGATCACCAATTTATGAAATTTCTTCATGAAATTTTCACACAATCATGCAATGTAACAACCCGATTTAGGGCCTAGTTGGAACTATGATCTCGAAATCACTAATTTGAGGCTTGATAAAATTATATTCATGTTATGTTATGTGCTATAACATGTTTATAAGGTTGCATGGAAATTTTGGTGCCTTAATTTTAGCAATTTCTAGCTAAATTGTGGAAAAGGACTAAATCGCATAAAGTGCAAAAGTTCTATTATACAAGGTATAGGTACCTAATAGCCATATCATGTTAAAGTTGAGGTATTTAAAGTGCAATTAGGCCAATAAAATAGGGTTGGTCGACCATGTAGACAAGGGGACAAGAGCCTTTAATTTTTGGTCAAAGTTGGTGGGTTGAGTTGATGTTTTATAATAAAATAAAGAAAGGAAAAAGATATCATATTTTTCTCTCTTCTTCTCCACCGAAAAATGAGCAGCAACAAGGGGGTTTTGAAGCTTAAAATTTCAGCAAGCAATCTTCCTCTCTAGTAAGTCATTTTGATCATTTTTCTTGAAGAAAATTTATACTTTTGTGATCCCCAAAGCTTAAGCTAGCTAATGGGGGACTATTTTACAATATGGTTGAGAGTCTAGAGACTTGCCATTAGTGAGTCTATGTTGTTTGATGAGTTTTATGGAATAAAATGAATGATAGGATGATGAGAAACAACTTTTGTGAAAGGATTTTCATGGAAAATACCTAAAATAGGTTATTATGCAAAAGTTGTAAATTATTCATTAAGGCATGAAATAGTTGGAATTGTGGATAGATGTAAGAGGATTAAATGTTCAGCTAGGCTAACAAGAATAGTGATGAAAAGTTATTTACGAGCCTAGGGGCAAAATCATAATTTTGCCAAAATGTAGGGGCAAAATAGTTATTTTGCCTAAATTGTAGATTAAGGTATTTTATGGTTATTAAATGAATAAATCAGTAAATTTCATCTTTCTAGATCAAGGAAAGCAAGTTTCGGACCTAGAACGGATGAAAAGAGAAATGTGGGCTAATAGTCATTTTCGGCTATTTCGACAACGAGGTAAGTTCACATGCAATTATTGAAATTATGTATGAGTTCATGTAAGTATTCTGATGTTGTATGGAATGTATATTCACTCTATGGATGTATGAAATACCCTTGGATTAAATGTATAAAGAATGTTGAGATGATAGTTAAAGTCTCGTATAAGACCATATTGGATTATGGCCTCGATGTAAGGATTCATATAAGACCGTGTCAAGGACATGGGATCGATATGTTAATTCAAGTAAGACCCTATCGGGGTATGAATTCTATGTGATTTCATGAGTATGAGACTCAAGAGAGTTATTTTATAACTTGAGTATTTCAGAGTATATGTTGAAGTAAAGAAAGTATGCGGTTGAGCTACGAAAGGCACAAGTATGTATTAGAATTGAATTAAGACGGTTTCAATTTATATATATATATGATGAACCCCTATTGGGATATGGGAAATTAATGCTCCTCGTTGCATGAGTTAGAATTATTATATTGTGGGAATGCGAATAAAAAATAGTGGAAAAGTTAAGTAAGAGTAGTAATGTGAGGGTGTTCTCGGATGAACAATTGAATTAAAGTATTACATGTGGATGACAATTTATGAATTTATGATAATGGTGGGCTAAGTGAGAAACCACCGAAAGATGAGTAGCTTATTAATAAGACTTGATGTGATGTCTTATATGATTACATGATAATCAGTGCAGGAATGGATTCTTTTGTAAGCTAGCAATTAGCTCGTGGTACGGTAAGAGATAAAATGAGTAAGCTTCTAGAGTGGTTGAGAAAGCAACCTTGAGTTAGTGGGAATGACCCAGTATAATCTCTTGTGGTTGTCTACATTTATTGAATATTAATATTTGCCAGATTATGCAGATGAACTTACTAAGCATTAATGCTTACTCATTTCCTTTTTTTTTCATCTCTTATAGATTATGTTGACTAATAGGGTTGGAGGCCGCTGGAGATATTTTCATACTATCGAGTAGACATTCGATTCGAGGTATCAAGTCCTTATGAGTCATGGCATGTATAGGACTAGAATTTAAGGTTGAGTAAGTTATGGTTAATGTGCCAAACTATGTTGGCCAAAAAGGGTTTGTAGTTAAATTGTGTATAGCCGTTGATGATGGCTAAGTTGTTGTAATTGTATGGTAGTAACACTTTATCTTCATGAATCAAATGTATGAATTCATGTGTTTTAGTCGTTGATTTGAGACTTTATTGAATCAAGATATTAATGTATGAAATGTAAGATGGAAAAAGGCTTGGTATATAGCCTCTAAGTGTCCACACCAGTTAGACACACAGGCGTGTTAATGCCGCATCTGAACCACACCTTATTATTAAATGTTAGAATAGGCCACGGTAGATCCCACTGTAGTGTGCACGAGCAAGTGTAAGACCCACGCCTTGGGCATGGGCGTGTGCTTAGGCCATGTCGAATAAGTCAGTAGCTCCACACAGTTAGAGGACACGGGCGTGTCAAGGCCGTGTCAGATAAGTCAGTAGCTCCCTACGGATGGGAAACATGGGCGTGTTTAAGGGTGCACAAGCCTGCCCCAAACCACACGGGCGTGTAACCTCTGATTTTGAGAGAGGATTTTTGATAAGTTTCGAAAGTCCGAACAAGTGTTTAAGGCCTCGTGTGACCATGATACGTATGTCTAGATCAAGAAAGAAAGGTTTTAAGTCGAAACAAAATTTTATAGCCAGTAAGTACTTGATTAAGTGAGTTCAATCATGGTAATGTCTCGCATCCAGTCTTAGCATCGGACTTGGGTACGGGGTGTTATGTAACATCCGAGACTTAGGGGTTATGCATTTTTACTTGAATATATGTGATTGCATGCCTGAGTATGATTTGAATGTGATTTGGGGGCTTCAGGAACCTCGGGATGTAGGTAGGAGTCTTGGAAGTTATCAAATTTTTAAGTCTAAAAAGGGGAACTAAGGGAGCTAGGCCTTAAGAAGTTTGTTGTGTGGTTTAAAACACAAGAAAAGCCTTGGTAAAGTGGCAAGGAGGCGCCACTTAGGGCCTTAGTCAGTGACGCCACAGGGAGTGTGAAGGCCTAGGTTCGAGCAGCAAGGGAAGCGTTTTTGGAGTTTTATTTTGCAGCAAGGAGAGGCAGTGTTGGACGGCACAAGGACACTTCACAGATGAAGTGTAGATTGAGTTAAAAGCTTAAGGATTTGGCTAAGTAAGAGAAAAAAGGGGGATTGAGTGGAGAGAGGGAGAGTTGGCTGGCCAAGGGATTTCTTTGGTGTCAATTTCGGTCATATTGAAGGGGGGAAACCGAATATGCATAGTGAAGTTTAGGCACCTTTTTCTCTCTTGACCAAAAGCCGAAACCATTTTTGCATCCCCTTCTCAATCTCACCATTGTCGAATTCTCCTAACCTTCTTCTATACTTCTTTTTCTTCTCTCAACTGCAAGTTTATACCTACTCTTTTGGTGGCTGAATATCCCATCTCTATTTGGGAGTATTAGTCGAATCTTATGTCCCTTATTCTCTTTTCTTCTTTTTTTTTTTTGCAAATCCTTAAAGCCGAAACATTCACCATCCAGCCGATTTCTTCATCTATTTCTCCTTCAAAGTCAATCACTTTTCTATAGTAGCCGAATTCCTCTGTGGTTCTAAACAAGAGTGCAATTGATTTCAACATTAAGGGTAAGGATCAACAGTTATTCGTTTTTCTTTTCCTTTTTCTTTTGGTTAGCCGAAATAAAGGACTCTAATCCTCTATGTTTCTTTGGCCGAAACCATGAAGGTGATTTTGAGATCCTCTAGTGGCCGACGGTTTAAAGTGATCTTCTCAAGATTTAAGATCCAAGGTAAGTAAGGCTTACCATTCGGCCAAGGGCCACTTTTACTTGTTCAAAGGCTATGCCGATTCTAACTATGGTGTTTTAGGAAGTTTTCAACAGATCTTCGGGATTTGGTTAAACAATCTAGGTAAGTGTTCTGGTTTCAGATCTGTTCCTTATTCGTTCAAAAGCCGAAAAACTAACCGTTGAGTGTACTAGTGTCTAGCCGATTGCAAGGGGGGATCATCATAAAGTTTCAGGATTTGGTTGGTAACCAAATCGACAGCAAGGTAAGGGTTTTGGTCTCAATAACCCTTCGGGATTTGACAGTTTAGCCGAATGGCTTCTTGCTAATATGCCTAGTGTTGGACGAATGTAGGAAAAAGGGATCTAGTGCGTTAGATCGAGATTTTCTGGATTTTGATTAGATCTACAAAAAATCAGGTGTGTAGCCCTACACTAATTCCCCTTAGATTGATAATATTAGATATGTGCTAATGAAAATATGAAAATATAGCTAAGGGTATCATTCAATGGTACGAGTGCATTCAGTGCGTTACCCTTAACGCTTGTAAATAATGTTTAATAACATTGATGTGAAAGTATGTGAAATTACTTATGATTACGGGGTAAGGTAAATGGCATGAAAAATAGCATGTTTTGTATGTTGCATGGGCATATGGGTGATTATGTGAAAGGGGAAGTGATCTGGTGGTTCCTACCACAATATCTGGTGACTCTGTCACATTATCTGGCGACCATGTCACATAATATGAATCTGGTGACTCTGTCACATTATATGGTGGCTATGCCACAATTATAAGGGTGATGTCCAGTTGACTGCAGCGACTGCCTTCGATGGTGTGTAGCGGATGGAGGGTCGATTTAGTAATCCGCACGGTGTGATTGGTTGGGTACGGGTGATGTGTAGAGGTTGGATCTAGGTGGTTTAGGTTGCATCATGGTTCACAATTATTCCATGTGATCTATTATGCCTTGTATGATTTGGGAATCTATGATGGCAGTTACACACTAAGTCTATTGACTCACCCTTTTTGGGCTAACTTTTTGTAGATGGCACTCAGTAGATGGACCGGGTCGGTAGGAACTTAGTGGTGGCCATGCATAGCTCAGTTTTTTTTTTATTTTTTCTATTTAAGTCTATTTTGAATTATTTTGGGTTATGTTTGATGTAATAAGGCCATTATTACTTAACTGTTTTATTTTCTTTGCGTTTTAAATTTCTATTATGTCACGAATAACATCAATCATTTTGAAACTCAAACACCTATAGTTTTTTAAGTTAATAATAATAAACCCTAAAATCCGGTATTTCTTTTAACTTATAACTTTTGCAATATGAAAATATCGTTTTAGTACAAAGCTAAATTACAACACAGTTTAACTTGAGAACATTCCAAATTTATTTTCTTCAAAATCATCAAGATTTTCAAAATATCATTACGAAACTTAACTACATTTTGCTCACGGAGCATGCCAGATCCGGTCAGGGCTTGTGGGCTGGGTTTGGGGTACTTCAATTTGGTATTAGAGCCCGATTCAAAACTCATCTTTGAGGGCTTTTTGGGCCCAAAACGTTTTCTTTATTTTGAAATTGAGTTTTATTAGAGAATGAGCAGGTTTTCTGGCATGGCACCTGAGTCTCCTACCAAGGTCCACTGTAAGTACCCCTAACCATTGTGTGGTTTGTATGTGGGAATTATGGGGACGTAGATTAGTAGATTAGGAACTATTGAACCCTAGGATTAGCTTACTCCAACACCGAATTACATAAAACTTAAGGTCTAACCAAGCAAATCGGTGAGTGAGTCGCCGAGTTAAGGGTATGGCAACCGTTGTGCGCATGTCTAGGATTGGATTCAGGGGGAGCTTGGTATTTAAGCAGTCCTAGTGACTCACCTCCTCCCCGCTCGAATCCTACAGTCGTGTAGTAATGGTTCATCCAAACCAAGAGGACTCAATCACAAAGCTAAATTCAATAATTAAAACTCGAAAGGACCGGTCACCTTGTTTTGTATAATCCTAAAGTCAAACCTTGATTATAAAATTCCAAAGTACCTTTGATTCGAAAATGACCAAAATACCCCTAATTTGCAAATTGACCAAATTACCCCTAACTTGTAAAATTATCAACCTACCCACAGTATGGAAGGTTACCGAAGTACCCGAATTGAAAATTTCCAAAACACCCTCATTTTGTAAAATCACTTGGAACCATATTTTACAAAATTCCCGAAATGCCCCTGGTTTGTAAAATTTCAAAAATACCCCCAGTTTACAAAATCACCATACTACCATTGATTCCTTTTATCAAAATATTCCTATTTTCCAAAAATACCAAAAATCCCTATTTTGTAAAATTTCAAAATACCCTGATTTGGAAAATTACCAAAATACCCCTATAGGACAAATTACAAAAATACCCCTGGGTTGGAACAAACGAAAATGTTCGAGAGATGAATGTGTGTAGTAAATACTATTGAACATGTGTGTTCTCTCTGAATTAGGGTAGAAAACTTGGAATGAAAACCTTGAAATGATCGAAAGAACTGCCCCTAAAATTCTTTACATAAAATTATTCGTGGATAATTAGTGGAACAAAAACTAATTCGTAAAATTCTTAATCAGTTAAACGCAACTCAGAAGGATGAGTTCTAGAGGACGTGGTCGTAATGTGCGTGGTTGTGGTAGAGGCTGAATGACCGTGTTGAAACCCGTTAGGTCTGGTCAAGGGTCCGAGAATGAAATGCCACCACCACCAATTCTTTGGTATGGAATATCGTGATCAAGCGGAGGATGATGCGATATCACGAGCGATCTCGTGAGTTCTGGAGAGAGTGGCTGGAGCAGTGGAGGCATAGAAGCTCGAAAGTCCTGCACTGAGCGACTACGAGCTAATGGAGTGAAGTTTTTCGTGGTATTTCTGGTGTGGCACCCAATACGGCTGAGTATTGGTTGGAGGCGACGGAGCGAATTATGGATGATTTGGACTTAACTACCGAGGAGAAACTGAAAGGTGTAGTGTCGCTACTCCGTGATGAATCATACCAATGGTGGCTCACGGTTCGGGATAGTGCTACCGCAGATGATCTTACTTGGGAGTACTTTAAGTCAGTGTATCAGAAGAAGTATATTGGGACTAGTTATGTTAATGTGCAGAGGAAGGCATTCTTGAGGCTGGTTCAGGGAAATAAGTTCGTGAGTACGAGGCAGAATTCTTAAGGTTGAGCCGATATGCTCGAGGTATAGTGGCTACGGAGCATGAGCGATGTGTCCGATTTGAGGACAGACTAAGGGATGACCTGAGACTGTTGATTGCCCCACAGCAGGAGCGAGAGTTTGCTGTGTTGGTAGAAAAGGCTATGGTTGTTGAAGGAGTTAAGGAGTCTGTAAGACGTAACACGACAGAATAGGCAAAAAGAGGTTTTGGATCATCGGACCATCAGGAATATCTAAAAGAGACCTAGAACGGATGGGTCGCGAGGTCGACAAGTCTGCTACGGAGGACAAAGACCGTACTTGTGCCCAGTGAGGAAAGATGCACTTGGGGAGTGTTGGAAGAAGACGGAGGATGTTTCAAGTGTGGATCCAAGGATCACATGATTAGAGACATCCCATGAAAATGCAGAGGAGCCGAACAAGAAGTTAGGGTCCTAGTCGAGCAGAAGGGTGGGCAAGAACCACCATGAGGTCGTGGTCCACCGTGGCGAGAGGTAATGGTTCTAGAAGAGGTCGGGAACACCCGGAGGTATTGGTAACATGGAGAGCAGTAGAGGGCGGTGTATGCGATTCGTCGGAGGAGGATGGTGGCGCACTGATGTCATAACGGTATGTTCCTTATCTCCGGATTACCCTTTATTGCGTTGATAGATATTGGGTCAACTCATTCTTACATAGCTAGTAAGGTGTTTGGAACTCTGCATGTGAACTCTGAGACTATACCTAGGAAGATAACTGTACTTAGTCCTTTAGGGTAATCGGTAGTATTAGACAAACTCTTTAGGGCAGTACCTTTGGAAGTTCAGGGGGGCACAATTTTTGGCTGACTTAATGGAGTTTCCATTTGAGGAGTTTGATCTAATCCTAGGCATGGATTGGTTAGTGAAGTACCATGCGAATGTGGATTGTGCTTCTAAGCGCATGTCGTTAAGAACTCCTGACGACAAAGAAGTTGTGGTGATAGACGAGAGACAAAATTGCTTGTCAAATGTGGTATCTGCCCTTAAGGCAGAGAAGATGGTGAAAAAAGGGTGTGTAGCTTTTCTGATGTTGATCAGTGCCTTAGAGGCTAAGGAAGCAGCTTCAGGAGGAGTTAGAACAGTAAGGGAATTTATGGATGTCTTTTCGGAGGAGCTGCCTGGGTTACCCCCGGATAGGAAGGTGGAGTTTAGAATTGACTTATTGTCGAGTACAGCTCCTGTGTCAATTGCTCCATACCGAATGGCACTAAAGGAGCTAGAAGAGCTCAAGGCCCAGATCCAAGAGTTACTCGATCGTGGGTTTATTCGACCTAGTGTGTCTCCATGAGGAGCACCGGTCCTATTTGTGAGGAAGAAGGACAGACTATGCGCATGTACATAGATTACCTAGTTGAATAAGCCGACCATCAAGAACAAGTATCCATTACTAAGGATAGATGACTTGTTCGATCGACAAGGGTCGAGTATTTTCAAAGATAGATCTAAGGTCAAGATATCATCGACTTAAGGTGAAGGAGGCGATATCCATAAGACGACTTTTCCTGACAAGGTGCGGGCATTATGACTTCTTGGTAATGCCGTTCGGATTGACAAATGCCCCACCAAGTTCATGGACATGATGAACTGGTTTTCCAACCCTACCGGATCGGTTCATCATTGTGTTCATAGGCGATATTCTAGTGTATTCCAAGTCCGAGGAAGAACATGATAAGCACCTTGAGTCGTATTGCAAGTGTTAAGGAGAAGAAGTTGTATGCC